>BRDA01073922.1:0-11748 GCA_036984385.1 Crenuchus spilurus | reverse complement strand
CCAAAATACTACTACTAATAGTATTTCTTATAGTAAAACTAGCTGTACAGCTTCATAATGTAACTGTATAATGTTATATTATTTTATATAAATTTGCTCAGGATTGAGCATTCAGAAATATAGAGGCTGGTTATCATCATGCTAAAGTTATGTCAGCTAGCTAGTTATTCTATGCTACCTATCTTCTTAGCTAGATAACTTAGCTATGTACTTTATCTAGGTAACCTAGCTCCACACTTTATCTAGATAATCCAACTACACACTAGCTACACACTTTATATAATTATATAATGTACCTACATATTTTAATCTAGATATCCTAGCTACATATTTTATGTAGATAATCTAGCTACATACAGTGTATCACAAAAGTGAGTACACCCCTCACATTTCTGCAGATATTTAAGTATATCTTTAATACTGATAACACTTAAATAACACTGACAAAATGACACTTTGAACAATGAAAAGTCGTCTGTGTGCAGCTTATATAACGTGTAAATGTATTCTTCCCTCAAAATAACTCAATATACATCCATTAATGTCTAAACCACCGGCAACAAAAGTGAGTACACCACTAAATGTCCAAACTGAGCACTGCTTGTCATTTTCCCTCCAAAATGTCAGGTGACTTGTTAGTGTTAGTAGGTCTCAGGTGTGCATAGGGAGCAGGTGTGTTCAATTTTGTAGTACAGCTCTCACACTCTCTCATACTGGTCACTGAAAGTTCCAACATGGCACCTCATGGCAAAGAACTCTCTGAGGATCTTAAAAGACGAATTGTTGCGCTACACAAAGATTGCCAACACCCTGAAACTGAGCTGCAGCACAGTGGCCAAGATCATCCAGCGTTTTAAAAGAGTAGGGTCCACTCAGAACAGACCTCGCGTTGGTCGTCCAAAGAAGCTGAATGCACGTGTTCAGTGTCACATCCAAATGATGTCTTTGAAAAATAGACACAGGAGTGCTGTCAGCATTGCTGCAGGGATTGAAGAGATGGGGGGTCAGCCCATACGCCACACACTACATCAAATTGGTCTGCATGGCTGTCACCCCAGAAGGAAGCCTCTTCTGAAGTCTGTACACAAAAAAGACCGCAAACAGTTTGCTGAAGACATGTCAACAAAAGACATGGATTACTGGAACCATGTCCTGTGGTCTGATGAGACCAAGATTAATTTGTTTGGTTCAGATGGTCTCAAGCATGTGTGGTGGCAATCAGGTGAGGAGAACAAAGATAAGTGTGTCATGCCTACAGTCAAGTATGGTGGTGGGAATGCCATGGTCTGGGGCTGCATGAGTGCAGCAGGTGTTGGGGAGTTGTGAAATAATGAAGCAGAGCATGATCCCCTCCCTCCGGAAACTGGGTCGCAGGGCAGAGTTCCAGCATGATAATGACCCCAAACACACCTTTAAGATGACCACTGCTTTATTGAAGAGGCTGAGGGTAAAGGTGATGGACTGGCCAAGCATGTCTCCAGACCTAAACCCAATAGAACATCTTTGGGGCATCCTCAAGTGAAAGGTGGAGGAGTGCAAAGTCTTGAAAATCTGCCAGCTCTGTGATGTTGTCATGGAGGAGTGGAAAAGCATTTCAGTGGCAACCTGTGAAGCTCTGGTAAACTCCATGCCCAGGAGAGTTAAGGCAGTTCTGGAAAATAATGATGGCCACACAAAATATTGACACTTCAGGAACTTTCACTTAGGGGTGTACTCACTTTTGTTGCCAGTGGTTTAGACATTATTGGTTGTATATTGAGTTATTTTGAGGGAATAATAAATTTACACTGTTATATAAACTCACACAGACTACTTTTTATTGTGTAAAAGTGTAATTTTGTCAGTGTTGTCCCATGAAAAGATAAACTTACATATCTGCAGAAATGTGAGGGGTGTACTCACTTTTGTGATATTCTGTATTTTATCTGGATACCTTAGCTACATACATTATCTAGATAATAGAGATACATACTTCATCTAGATAGCATAGCTACATACCTTATCTAGAAAACCTAGCAAGTCACATAGTTGTATTGTAGTTTTTAGCTACACTATAGGTTAGTTTGCTAGCTAGCATTTAGGTTACTTTTTAAACTTTATGTACATATATAGAAGTCGATTTGGTTGAATTTAGCAATTTCCAAAACTCCAGTCAGTCATAACTGAGCTCCGATGTAGCTGAATGGGAAGAGTCATACAAAGCCAAAACACATAGCTAAGCTAACATTTCAATAACATTTCTGTAATGGGAGCAAAATGGGGAGCAAAAATGAAATAAATAGTGAACTAGTGTCAGTATACTGTCAAATAATTTGTGATGAAATATTTCATCCTTTCTCTACAGTAGAAAAATCTGAATTTCAGTAAGTTACCTGATTTTCTAGAGGTTAGTTAAATGTCAGCTGACAGCAGACAGCACAGGTAAACACAGACTGATGTAATTATTATATTATAGCTTATATACATTATATTTTACTATCCCTGTGCCCTCAGTGCTATGTACTGTGCTATATATAAGTAATTACACTACCCGCCTCAATAGAAACTCAATACATTTGGCTAAAACAGGAGGAAGAAAATGACAGTAAAAGGAAAAAATACACCAGGAACCCAGTGCTCCCCCAACATCTTTGCTCCTCCACACAAAGTCAGGTGCCCACGCACACACACAGACACACTCAAGTCTGTCAAACTGCACTGCTCTCTGCTAGCAACGAGGCTTTAGCAACTATTGCATCATCTTACACCAAGGATTGGACAGAGAGCACACATCACATGAAGACCACTCACAGCAAGCGGCTGACACATTTCCCACACCGTTAAGTCCGATGGGGTTAAAAAAAGAATCACAGGCCATGGTATTCTCTTTATGCTCTAAAAGAGACATCTCAAGTCTTTCACGTTGCAATCAGACAGTAGAGGTGACTACTGACTGGACTCCAGTGAATAAATAGAGGAAACTCTGAGTACTGAAGTACTTTAATACTCAGAGTTTCTGCTACTTATCCATTGACAGTTAACTTCCTGCTGCCCAAGGGTTGGTTCACAACAATGTGGCTGGGACCCAGTTAATATATTTGAATATCTATTCTACCGTAAATTCTAACATAAACTCTGAAATTTTAATGTTGCTAGAATGTTCAAAATGTTCTTATTAATTATTAATAAATAAATCGACTTTATAATAATGTCACAAATAAAACAGAAGCATTATGCTGCTGAAAAAACGAGATGTCCATGCTGGTGTAAGTTGGTATACTGTAGGCCGGTTAGTGCTGGCCTGCAGCTGGCCACCCAGTATGGTTATACCCGTATACCACAACAAAACATACTGGTGGCCAGAGTAGCTAAACCAGTGGCAGACCAGCACTAACCAGGATATATGGATGTAAACCAGCATGGAAATCATGATTATTGATATGGATAGCCTGGCTATCAGCAAAACCAACAAATCCTTGGTTTTGGATGATGATATGCTGAGTGCAATCATCACAAGATCCAACATACACCAGCTACAAATGTAGGATTCTGGATGCTGATATGCTGGCCACAACCATGGCAATATACATACCATGATTGTGACCAGCATATCAGCATCTTAAGCGCAACATATACTGGTTTTATTGCTTCTCCTAATAGTCCAGTACCTTGTTACTAGTTATTCAAACATTCCATTAAAGTTACTTTGATTTGTTTGCTCATTATGTTTACAGAAGTTGGTTGGTAACAAAAGGATAGAACACTGGTTGGAATCTTGTGCCGCTTCACTGACTGCCCACAGCTTTAGCACCTCACGGAAGCAGTGTAGCATTTCAGCACTCATGCAGTCCTCAGAGAGAAGCACAGGATGAACAGAAATGGACTAAAACATTTTATCTCCACCATATACTTCACCACAAATTTACACTCAACATGATAACTAAGGTGAAATATTACCCACTGCCCGGTGCCAGCTTCAACATATTACTGTGCGGCCCATAAATCTCAGAACTGCCGTGCAACGTCCACACGAGCTCTATATAAACATTTACAATATTGCAGTGCTATTTATATTGTCTGCCTTCATAATGCCGCTGGTCGACCTCTTTGGTATCAGTTATGGATTTTTTTTCCCATTTGCTACTGTTGTTTCTATTACAGCATATGTGTACGTATTTCTCTGTGTTGTACAGTAATAGTCCGAACCTTTGGTCAGCAATAGAACTGTTACCTAATTACTTCTCTGTCAGTCCACTGATACTGATTTATGAATCAGTGGTTGGACCTCTATCCAAAATACTCTATCACTTTCTTTCTAGTGCTTTTAGCTGTGCTACCCACAGAGAAAAGGTATAGGTCTAAAATCAGGATGCTCTCTTTGCCATTTTTTGACAAAGATATCTCCAGCACATTATGTATATCATTTGCAGGAAATTAGGGAGCCACTAGGGGGCGGCACATTGGCTGGGTGGTTAGCAATCTTGCCTCTCAGTGTTGAGGTCTTAGGTCAAGTCCTCATTTGGGTGGAGTTTCCATGTTCTCCCTGTGTCTGTGTGTTTTTTTCTGGAGTCCACCTACAATCCAAAACAATGGAGGTCAGGTGAATTGGCTACTCTAGATTGTCGGTGTGAGTGCACCCAGGGATGGATTGGCGCCCTGTCCTGGGCTTGACTAAAATAGTCTGTAATGCCCTGCCCTGCGCCCGGTGAGGGGATAGGGGACTCACAGGAACCCTGATCAGGATGAAGTGGATAAGAGAATGGGTGAATGGATGGATGGATGGAGCCACTATCAATGACTCCCGAATCTTCCACAAAAGCCTCTATATATCCTTGTTAGCTACATTAGCCTTTGCAGCTCCAGTACAAAACTAAAGAAGCAAACACTGAACACCTCATGTCTGACAAACAAAATGAGCACTAAAGATAAAACAAAAGTGCAACCATGACTTTGTCCAGATTCTCACTTTAAGGCGACAGCCAGTAGAGCTGGGACTGGAGCTTCTGTGTCAGGAGAAAGAAGAACGAAGCAAGACAAAGACTGGAGGCCAAGATGAAAGCACAGAGGCCTGTGGTAAGAGAGTTGTCAGGAAGGAAAGCAGGCCTGTAGGCTATATGTTAGGAAATTGTTTCTCTTTCAGCGTGTGGGAGAGAGCCGGCTTGTTGGCAGATCTTAAGAACGGCGTATAAAAGCGGTTCAAAGGGCAGTCAACATGTCACCCACTCACTCGAGGCTTCCGGAGAAGAGCCGCGGGCTAGAGAGAGACACGCTAGCGCGCTATACTGCACCGTAGCCTTGCCGAGACCTTGGCGAAGGTGGGATTGCATATGCGCCAGGCGCATTATGCAGGAGACCTCAAGCCTTGCGGATGCATTCCTTAATCCATATTCATTCAGTAATCTGGCAGTGTGTTGGCGCCGAGCTCCATCCTGTATCTTTACTCCCAAAACTGCAGTGTTAACATTTATGCGTGGGAAAATGCTGGATAAGGTAAAGCCGTAAATACATAAATAAATACATAAGCCAGAAAAAGCGTGTCCAATATTTCTGTAATTTCATAATAGCTCGGGTTGAGTTGCCTCATACTGTATACGGCAGGCTAAAATGAAAGTGTGCTGCAAACTGATAAACCTTGAACTCCACACCTCCTCCTCTAACTCTCCTCCAGGTTAACACCGTCCATCAGTGCAGGGCTGGAAAATAGGGTCTTACAGTAATATTGCAGGTTCAGGGAGATGCCAATCATTCTGACAAACACGCAGCCCTGTTTTCCATATGGCCGGGTATAATGTGAAATTACTCTCAGCAACTCAGCAAGAAAGTAACTAACTTCACTAACTTCACAGCAGATACAGTATGTCATCTGTCTGAACGAGATAATCAAACTTTTCTTTGTTCTGGAAACTTCGTCTCGAATGATGTCTTTACTGTGTAATCACTGAAGTTTTGTTTTTTCATGTTTAACTCTACACCATGTTTTATCTTCTCTCTGTTCTGCTTAGTATCTATTCTGTTTCATGTTTTCTCTGATCATGCTTGGGTCAATATCTACCCTTTGTGATCATGTTAGTACATGGTTTGAGCTTGTAGCATATACCATGTAGCGTAGACTTTACTGTACAGTAATGATGACGGATTGAATTTGAATGGGTTGCAAAATTTGAAGTACGGTACACTCTTTATCTCAGGGCCCTTTTCTACATTCTTCTTGGAATTTTCCTGTAAGATCCACTTATTTTTGCCAAGCCTCTTGTACCTGTCAAATCTATATTTACTTGGATAGTTTTCCAGGTTATTTGCATTGCAGTGCCACTTAACAGCATCCTAGCACCTCTGATCTGTTCATGTTAGTGTATTTCATATCTGATACCTGACATATACATACTATATCATTGCATTGCCACTTAACTGTATCCTTGCACTGTTCATACACTTTATATCTGCTACCTCACATGTGTACTCCCTTAATAAGGCATGTATTATTTATTCACAACTCACCGTTTCACCTCAATGACTATCTACTGCACTTTATGTAAATAACACTATGCAATGCATTTCTGGTTAAATTCTAACTGCATTTCATTGGCTCTGTACCTGTACTCCGCACAATGTCAATAAAGTTTAATCTAATCTAATCTAATCTAATTACTATGCCCTGCAAAAATGGTACACAGCTTTTAAGACTGACATGTAAATGCCATCCAGTCTGACTGGATAGCTTCTATTGTGCTTCATTCAAAAAATAGGTGAAATGTTACATTAACAACATCACAACTATTACGTTCTTGAGCTTAGGTTCTCTGTGTGGACCACATCTACTGTACACAACTGCTAATATAGAAAACAGAAATATGTTGGCGTTTTATATATGCATATATAACACTCCAATGTATTTACATTTTCTATATGCAGAATTCCATACAGACTTTCGGATGAGCTAGTTACCTGAAACACAAAACACCTTTGTGGTAAGATTAACAATATATACCAAAGGCTTTCAAATGTATCTCTAGGATAAGAATAACATGTTAAAATGGTAAAACCATTAAATGAACTGTAGATGAACAGTCTGGGAAGTCTGCAGGCAGTAAGTTAGAAAACACCTTCCCATATGCTCTGCAAATTATGGGGCAGCCGTGGCCTGGTGGTCTTGTGACCAGAAGGTCTCCAGTTCAACCCCGAGGCAGTGCTCATGGCTGAAGTGCATTTGAGCAAGGTACCTAACCAACTGCTCCCTGGGCACCATGGATAGGGCTGCCCACCGCCTCTGGCACATGTTCTCACAGCCTAGTGTGTGTGTTTCTGCATGGATGGGTTAAAATTGGAGGTCAAATGCCATTGTATGAGCTTGTAATGCTCAACATGGCATCTGTTTGTGGAAAAAACTTCAAGAAAAAGAGCACGTCTGGCTGGTTATGTTGTAAGCATGAAAAAACCCATCATTTATCATTGTGGAGAACTGTGCAAGTGAAGTAGCCAAGACGTGTTTTTGTGAGTTTGCTGAGCCAAACTCTACTAACGATTGATGAGGTTTGTTAGGTTTTGTCAGTGATTTCAAAAGCATTTTTGAATCCGCAATTTGACCTTCAGTTTTAAATCTTCTCATCCAAAAAGAGAGAAGACTGTTCTTGTAGGAGTGGAAATAACTGCCTAGAAGCACTTTGGTCTACCATGGTAAGGGCCCTTTAAGGTAACTGATGAAATTGTGGAAGTATACACCTGTCTATTCATCCTCCATGCTCAGTAAGGCCCGTCTGCTTTCTCTATCCGATGGGGGGCTTTAGCTAGGGAGAGAAAAGCTTCCTTCCCAGCGCTGCAGGCTTGCCTTTCCCCTAACACTTATTAAAAATGGATTAGAGAGAGAGAGAGAGAGAGAGAGAGAGACAGAGAGAGAGAGAGAGGCTCATTCCCTCCCTATCCCAGGCTTCATCTGCGAGCTTTGACAGGCCCATTTGTTTTCATTTACAGGATGTTTTGCTCAATATCTAATGAAATACTGTAACTATCTATATATCGACCAGGCCATCAGCCATGATGGCCATAATTGGTCATCGGCTGTCATTTCACTCTGCATCTTCCCCATTCCGCCACCCATGTTTGTTTGATTACATTTGAGTTTTCACAACAGAGGCAAATGCTTGCTAATATCTGCTCGCGCTCTCATGATTGTGGCACTGCCTGAAAATATTCCCATATGAAACTACATCATAATACATCTTTCCTCTGTTTTCTTCTACAGGATGTTTCACACATTTTAGTGCACTTACCGTATTTTTACTGACTTTAAAATATGGGGAAATGGCCTGTGCAAAGGTTATGGCACATGTAATATTTTATATCTTTTAAATTGCTGAATTATTATTATTATTATTATTGCTTAGTAAATAAATATAAATCTCTAAAATGATTTATTTACAAAAGAATGAAAAAATAACTTTAAACAATGGTCACCCAGAAACCCCCCCTTACATCACCTAAATCAGAAAAGACATGTCATACCGTGTCTTAAACCACACTGACTAGTCTGATCTGGATGTAGCCTGAGTGGGCTGAGAGATGTATTTTATCTATCTTTTTTGTGACATATTTTAACGGAAACAACAGGGCAATTTAGGTGACTATTGAGCTTTGTTAACAATGTTAGCCTTGCGCTAATGAGCAACATTTACTCTGAACATGTCTTCCATTACATTTAAGCAATAAAAGGCTATAAGAAGCATGAGAGGGTTGTGCTATAACATGAGATATTGGCACTGGTGTGCTGTGGGCCAGTGTTAATTTTGTTAACGATGATTATGACGAAAAATATTTGTTGACGACCATTTTTTCATGACGAAAAAGAGACGAGAACTAAATAAAAACTAATATTTTAAAACGAAAACTATGACTAAAAGTATTAGACTTTTCGTCGACGAATAAAAACGAAACGAAAATGTCACAGAAGGACAAAAATAATGTTTTTGTCCAGTAATCCGTTTTTTAAAATAAACCTGCCGCACCTCAAGCTCTCCCAGTCACACTGGTGCAGTTTAACAACACAACGTGCTGACGTCACTGCCGCAGCTTGGATGGAAAAGAAGAAGCGATTTATGGAGTAATTTCACTTTCGCTGCCACACAAAACAAAACAGAGCAAAGTTTGTGGATTTAAAATAACTGTGAAAAACATTACTAACCTCAAGAGGTCCTCAGTTCTTACCACCGCAAGCTTTACAAAAAGGTAAGCTAACGTAGCTAATGTAGCTAACTAGCTAGATGTTAACTAGTTCGCTAACGGTGATGAATATGTATATCTGATATGTTTCATTTTTGAATGTTTCAGTGTATAAAGGGGAAATGTGTAATCTGTTATCATTATTTTAGGTGTTTAGGTTAAATAGATCAAAAACACGTCTAACTGGAGCTGTAAGACACACATACAGCCTCCGTTTCATTTTAAATACAGTCATATAACGAAATGAAGAGGAAAGGCATGTAAGCCGTGGTAGTCCACATTAAGTGCAAGTTAATGTTAGCCAACAGAAACGAGTAAAAGAACTGAGTAAAGGCCAGCACACCGGAGAAACCCAACTCTTTCCCTCTTAATCTATCCTTTATCGTTTGTGACAGAAAGCTCAGAGGGCAGACTTCTCTCGTGTGTCTGTTGTTTGTTATACTGGATATTTACGCAGATATAAATAATTTCTGGTTTTTAAGAGGATGTGAAGGGATTGCTGTTAATGTGTGTGTTTAGTCACGTTGATACCAAATTGTATTTACATACTACATTTAGTCATGTAAAAGTTAAATAAACACAAAGTGTTTTAGAAAAAGAAAAATGGGCCAACTTTCTTCCACAATATCTGATGTCATTGTGTTATTAAATGTAACAAAAATTAAAGATGATTGTTTGATTAAAATAACAGTAAGCAGTCTAAAATAGCTCTAATTTAAAATAGTATAACTAAAAATACAACTAAAATTAGATTAAATATTTTAAACATTTAATTGACTAAAACTAGACTAAAATGTTTTCAGTTTTTGTCAACAAAAACTAGACTAAAACTAACAATAACTACATGATTAAAATTTGACTAAAACTAATATACATTTTAGTCAGAAGACTAAGACTAAAACTAAATCAAAATCACCTGTCAAAATTAACACTGCTGTGGGCATAGAAGATCAGTAAACCATCAGTACCAGCACTCCACCCATGTGGAGGTGTGTGGACACATTATGCGTAGGTAGTGCTCGTGGGGGCATCAAAAAATCAAGTTTGTGAAAAATCATAATGATCCTGCACGTCTGTGTATTTGTTATTTCTCCCTCACATAATTCTATCAGATGCCCCGCCCATCTCTACTGAACGGTAAATCATCTGTACATCTGTGGTCCAGTGGGGAGCACTACATCATCATCAGAGTGTATCAGTCATAATAGTCAAGTAGACTGTTTTGGTTTGTTGGGGGGAGGTTACGTGTATGTGGGGGAGTAATACTTAAAGAGCTTTGGTCAGAGTGCTGTTATCATCAATACCAGCACTTATTACAATCAGATTACTGTCAGAACTAACTGCGATAAAATTGATTGTAAGTGAAAAAATATGCAATTCTGACATCTTACTGAACTCTTCCTTTCATTTCAAACGTAATTTCAGTCATTTTTGTTAATTTCTATTTGTCCGTTCATTGCGACACATTCACACATTAGACAGTTTTCCAAAATTAGCTTTTGAATTAAAAAAGAGGTTTTGATAAGATAGAAATGGTTTTAATGATTCCCCTCTGCCGTTGCATCATCACAGCACTTGCAATGAGTTTATTAGTGGACTAGTGTTGCACAGTAATAGGCATGTTTTGATCTTTTTTTGGATGCCAAATGAAAAGGTTCATTTACACAGCTCACTAATCAGCCTAGCAGGCCTCAGACCTCCGGGCTGAATTTCATCTCACCTGAAAAGAACATCGCCTGCATGTCATTACAGATAACTCTGGATAAGTCAATGATGAAATAGTGAGGAAATGCAAGTCAAACTATTTCATCATAAGGGAGAGATGATATTTGATATTTGTCCCGTGTATCATTTATTGATCTAATTTTACACACTTGATCTTTCTATCCAAAGACAGCTTTCTGGGCTCCTGTCCTTATTGATGAACGTCCTTGAACATTTCGGAGGAATTTTGTTTAAGTCCTGCTTGCCAGTGTGGCTGTCCCTCTTAAAGCTGGCTCAATAGTGGAGGGAAAATCTCGCTCTCATAGCTTAGTTTATATTCCTGAAAGCCGCTGGAGGAAAGGTTATATATCATCAGGAGAATGGGATGGATTTAAAGCGCTAAAGCACTCCAGAAATACAAACATTTATGGAGAAAGGCTGCACACCTGAGCGGTGCCTTTACAATAAGCTATTACGAAGGTGTGTGAGTGTGTGTGTGTGTGTATGTGTGTGTGCTGTTTGCTCAGTAATGGCTGGAGGAAAGTTTTAATCTTCATGCCGCTCCGTCAGCGCTTCATTAAGAATCGGCCCCTTTTCAGCAGTGGAAGCAATATGACTGACAGCGAACAGGACCGGGGGCGTCCCGCAATTCAAATATCAATTGGCGGCGTCAGCGTTGCCAGGTAACATGAGGGATTATCTGAAATTAGTTTAGTCAGTTCATAATTTCAAAGGGCAGTCACTCCACTGCTGATTAGTTATTGTACACACTTGTCAATTAAAGCTCCCCGGAGAGCCCCCAGCTCAGACAGCTAGAGTCTGCCCATAAAACACAGAGAACCAGAGACAGAG
>BRDA01073921.1:41919-84422 GCA_036984385.1 Crenuchus spilurus | reverse complement strand
ATTGACATTTGCCATCTCCACATCATTGCATTCAGTTTTTATTCACAATTTGTTTAGTGTCCCAACTTTTTTGGAATCCGGTTTGTATATGTGTTACAGGCAATGTATAGAAACCCGGCATTCTATAGAATACCTAGGCAATGTGTACAATCCCTGTCGTTTTTAGGCAAGGTATGAAATATGTGTTGTTCTATACTTTTCCTAGGCATTATAAAGAATGACAAGAACTGCTCAGGCAAAGTGTGAAAGGCATTTGTTATTTTGGCGGTTAGGGTTAGGTTTGGGGTTAGGGTTATGGTGGGAAAGCATATTCTACACTCTGCCTGTTTGTCATTAGGTATTCTATAGAATGACTAGGAAATGTATGAAATAGGATTTATTTCATACTTTGCCGACCCCTTGACGACCCATTTTCGGCATTGCCTAGGTATTCTATAGAATGCCGGTTTTTATACATTGCCTGTAAAATAGATATACATTATTCCCTGTATATTCCTATATATGTCATGTCAGAATTTCCTTTTTTGGTTCTGTCCTGGCTTTTGTGAACATGATGTTTCTGAACAGACAAATATTTACTGCATCCTGACCACCACCCTCCAACTAACCACAACTGACTCACACCACACTTAGTCATGTTCCCAATTTGTCTGCTTATTCCTGGAAGACTGCATTTCTGGTGGTGTGGGCTGGTAGACATGGTGACTGGGCAGCTCTTTCTCCTTTCTTCATGTCTCATTCTACTATCCCTATATAATGAGGTCATATGCAGGGGATGATTTAGTCCAAGATGTATCAGACTGAGACTCTGAATGAGCAGTAACCTTAAAGTGCCCTTTCTTATTCACACACACAAAGAGCTCTTATCCGCCTAGTCTTTTAGCATCGCCTTAACTCCATAAGTCCTGTCAATGTAAGAAGTATGAGTTTACTCTTCAAAGGAGTCTGATGAATCCAGTTATGCATTAAGAATGAAGGAAAGGTGCATGCAACCATGGTTTGTTGATTTAAATTAATTAAGAAATTGAGGTGAAGCGTCAGTTTGGAGATTATATTGCTGGTAGAGTGACATATAGAGAGAATTTGAGTGTGAATATATTCTTATCTAAGTCAGAGAGGATATTGGGACTTTCCACAACTTGGTCAGATTTCTCCAATCAGGTTTCATTCTGTCTTTAATTCAAAGCTGATTAGTTAGGTTTGGTGATGCTCTACAGGGTTAGAACAATTGCTTGTAACTATTCAGGAGGGCAGAGTGTGAGATCTAAATAACTCCTAATACTGCATCCCCATTGACTTTCTTCTAGGTGCTGTGGCAACTTGATATCTTCAGACGCAGTCTGCGGCAGTTGCCCACCCACTACTGCTTAGGAGACTCGTGCATCTTCTGTGCATTAAAGGTACTTTCATCAGGCAGACATTATTTTATATAATTTTTTATGATAACATAGCTTGGCTGAAAGCCACAGAGGTGAAATTATATTTTAAGGTCTTGCATTTTCTCTTTCAGGGTATATTCTCTCAGTTTCAGCACAGCAGAGAGCGAGCCCTGCCCTCAGACAACCTGCGGCATGCACTAGCAGAGACTTTTAAGGATGAGCAGCGCTTCCAGTTAGGTTTCATGGATGATGCCGCAGAATGCTTTGTAAGTATTGATTTGTGTATAAATTGAATAATTAAGCGTATAATTATTTGTATGCTACTTTCATCTTTTCTTCAAACTAATTAATTTCACAGAGCATCAAAAAGAAAATATTAGGCTAAATCAGGGAAATGTCAGGAGGTGAAGGCTGAGAAATATTATTAGTAGTTAATTTAGAAGGTAAGTCTGTGCCCCTCCAACAGTCTTTGATTTGACTTGAACTGTCAACTCTGTCTGACCTAAATCTGCAGACTTACCACAGAGTACCACAGACTTGGCTTGAATGAGACTCGGGGTTAAAGTCACGTGGTGTAACCCATGCTTAAGGACTTGAATAAAAATGAAGGGTGTCAAAGGAGACTAATCTGAACTAGATAAGTAGAAACTAAACAGTGGAAGACTTCAGAAATGCTATGCAGGGTTTTTTTTGTCCAATAGGACAGCAAATGTATTATTCAGAGGAAAAGCAATAAAGTGTTGTCCAAGGTTGGATTTTGCCTGGAATTCAAGCTAAAAATAAATAGTACAGTTTGTTTTGATACTTTTATTGAACTGTGTGGAAGGTTTGGTAGTTTTTTTTTATACTCGTTCTCTATAACTGGGCAGGTGAGAGCACAGCCTGTATATACTCTACATTACCTCATTGTTCCAACCTCCCCAGGCTTTCAAGTTCAGTATCTCACGCAAAGGGCTGAAGTAAGCATTGTCCTCCAGTAGGCCTGTATAGGATTTTTCTCGGGCAGCGTAATTGCAGTAAACCTACTTAGCACAGGGACCTGTAATCATTTTCTGTTTAGCACAGCAGGACTATGAGGAGTAAGTCATTAGCTCTGTAAAGGTCCATTTATAGTGCTGCCGTGAAACAACAAAGTCAATCAAGCCTCTCTATCAGGGTTTAGATGGGAAGCAGACTAGCCAATAAACTAATAAGTCATTGTTTGAGGCTGCTGTTCTTATGGCTGCAGGTAGAAATTGCACCACTGCTAGAGTTGGAATCCTGACTTAAAATCTCAAAATGCTGGCAGGTTACTACCTAAGGCAATGTTCTGTAAACACCACTGCAGTAAAGGCAGACATCTGGGTTCCCATGGCTCTGATTCCTGAAAGGGTGTGTTTGAGTAGATAATAGACTTGGGGAAGCTTACTGGAGCTTATTGTGCATTTAATTAAAGCTAACATGGCACAGTGCTAACCAAACAAACCTGTTTATGTGTGAGGTAGGGCTTGTGACATTTCTGTTTATGTCGGTCTTTGGTAACATTGTCGGTGTTTGCTTGCTTTGTCAGATCTGATTGAATGCATCAGTTCATTATCCACCATTGTCTGTCCATCCATTTTTGGGTGACATTTTACTACTTTGTCTAAAGGAAAACATTCTACAGAGGATACACCTCCATATTGTCCCTGATGCTGAAACAGATGCCTGTACATCTAAGTCCTGCATCACACACCAGAAGTTTGCCATGACACTGTATGAACAGGTATTTCTTTCTCTTTTTCACTTACCTGAGCAAGCGCACACATTTCACACAGGAAGTTTAATATTAAAGAGTCACATTATTCCAATTACGTTTTTAGTGCTCAATCACTCCATTGTACAAATGTTTAGTGAACTTGTTTTGAGGGTTAATGGCTTCATTTCTAGCATTACTATCATTAAATGATTATTATTTAAATTATCACATTAAATTATATATTGCTGGTAATATTGTAATGCTTTTGAATACTTATTCAAGTGCTTAGTGAAAGTAAAATGTGCTTAAAGCCTATATGCTCACTCCTATAATGACATACTGGGAGAGGTAATTAGTGTTTAGTAGTTGCCAGGTGGCATCTAGCTGAGTGTGTGTGTGTGTTTTCTGCAGTCTGTATGTCGAAGCTGTGGGGCCTCATCTGACCCTCTGCCCTTCACTGAGTTAGTCCATTATGTTTCTACCACAGCCCTCTGGTAAGCTGAATTTCTCCACTACATAACACATGCCAGGACAGCCTGAGAAATTTAAGGTTCTTGAAAACAACCTTTTTAAAGATTTCTAAGTTGTCAATCAAACGTGTTTCCTCTTTTTTGATGGCTGTTATTGCTTCATAGAAATCCATTACTGTGAAAGAAACTTTTCATGCATGTTTTGTAGACATACTAATGCATCTCCAGAACTGACCGTATCATGAGTGTAAATGTATTTTGTATTCATTGCACACAATGTGACATTTCAAGCCATTTTTGTTTTAATGTTGATATTGTTTGAACAGTAATTTACTCAAACTAAAATGAAATATAATAAATCCATTCAAATATATTAACCATACTAATCGACGGTAAAACAAAAAAGGCTTGAAATGTCGAAGATAGAATTTCCATAATTATACATTTTTATGTGTACAGTTTAATTATTGTTTTTATTTTAAAACGCCTTTTCAAGAAACTTCCGAATTACTCAGGTTTGTCTTTAATACAGTGTTACCTTACCAGACCTGATCAAAAGTCAACCTTTCCCTCTGTTGTTCCTCTGCACTCACTCCCTGTTTCTTCTTTCCTCTGCTCCTCAGCCAACAGTTTTTTGAAAGAGAGAG
Organism: Crenuchus spilurus; assembly: GCA_036984385.1. Classification (NCBI taxonomy): domain Eukaryota; kingdom Metazoa; phylum Chordata; class Actinopteri; order Characiformes; family Crenuchidae; genus Crenuchus; species Crenuchus spilurus. The sequence continues at coordinate 80,209 of BRDA01073921.1, read as the reverse complement.
AAGAGATGAAAAGCTGCGCTCTGACATGTTTGGGGAGCTGCTGCAGGCGGCCAGCACCATTGGAGACCTGCGCAACTGCCCAGTAGGTGCCTTCTAGTGTGCAGTACATTTGAGAGCATACAAACTTTTTTTTCGTGGATGGGCACCACATCGAATAGTAGCTTTTCTAAATTAATTAGTATGTTTATAAAATGTTGTGAGGTTTTGTTAATACTTTATGTTGTCTTATGATTTAGCACTAGCATAATATCATACCCATATTTGTCCTTTTAAATTGGAATACTTGACAGCATCATACACACAACTATATATCTCAGGAAATTAAATTTGTTACAGTGTGCATCAGTCAAGTGCAGTTATTCTATGCTTCTATATTACAAGCATTAGATTGACACTTACTGTCTACTGTATTAAGCAGCCAGACTTTTATAGCTCTGTGATTTGCTGTTTACAAATGCCCTTCTGTAGAGTAACTGTGGTCAGAGAATCAAGATTCGACGTGTGCTGATGAACTCTCCAGAGATTGTCACCATTGGTTTTGTGTGGGACTCGGAGCAGTCTGACCTCACAGAAGATGTCATCAGGTCACTAGGGCCACACCTCAGCCTTTCAGGGGTAAGGCTAAGACATGAGATCTGTGTATTGAGGTCTATTTATTGTATTTGTGTAAATATGAGTTAGATTCACCTGTTGTCAGATTCAGTATATTTTTGTTTAAACTGAAAAATCACCAAATTTCCAGGACTGAAATTGAATATCCTGGACTTGGATTGTCAGAGGATTTGCTTGATGTTGGTGCAAATAAAGTTTTAGAACCAGCCAAAACATTAACAGAGAAACATGCAAACATTCTGCCTAAAACAGAAGATTAGAAAGTTCTTGTTTACTCCGCACTCTGCCAGGTTGTGCTAGCAGATTAGCCTAATAGTCTGATTATAATTAACAGCATGGATGCCAGGGCCACAAGAGACCTTGTCAGCATATACACAATCCTGTTTCATAAACAATGAATACATTTTCAATGTATTTATAAAATTAATCATTGTCAAATGAATAATTTAAGCTAATCCTTCTTTCAGCAGTGTTATCATTTGTATTCGCTAACTACACCATCATTTCAGAAATGCACTTTATGTAAACCCAGAATAGGTCACAATTGTTCTTGTTTTTTGGGGGGCCACAGCTGGCACTACGAATACGTTTTATTTCAATAGAGCATATGTCAGAAATAAAGTCAGACTTTATCCCTTTATATAAGGTTCAGAGTGTGTAGACTGGCCCAGACCTCAGTAGTGAAGGGTCAGCTGGTGTGTGTTTTTTGCAGCAGTAGGCTAGAGCTCTGTAGCTTGGTGTACGTCTGCACTCTAAAACTAGACTCAAAACACTTTTACCCTAGGGTCAAGAAAGCATGCATTCTTCCTTACGCCCCCTTCTCTGGATCTGAACACACTCCAGTTGTGGATTATGGTGTTGCGGGAAGCCCACGGGTCACTACAAAGACCTCAATTCATGCCTCAGCTCTTCATGTGATGGTGGAGGGTGTACAGGAAAATAGTACCCCTCCTGTGTTGTGCGTCATTGTTTCAGACACTTCAGAAGAAAAGCAGCAATTCAGAAAGTGGAGGTGGAGGAGAAAGTGACCCTGGCCTGGGCCAAAGCTTTCTTTATTGTTTTATCTTGAGGGAGGAATCCCAACTTGTTTATTCATCTGTATTGAAGATGATTACACTGGGAATCTTTCATTTCCTGCAGAAAAGGAGTACATGAAGGAGAAAAAAGCTCATTCTGTTCTGCATACATAGTGTCATACATTGTTGTCTATATCGGCTATAAAGACAATTTGATTAACATATTTGGACCATTTTTAAAATTAAAATGTGTAACAGATCTTACAGCTCTGAAAATCACAACTAAAGAATAAGCCCCACTCTTCCTGCCTGTTTTTTACAGTTACTCTATTAACCTGCTTTACATTTAACAATATTAAATAGTAATTGATTATCAGTGATGGAATCGAAAAGCTTTCAGTACTGTATAGAAATGTGTCTCTTTCTTTCTTCCTAGCTCTTTTATCGTGTCACAGATGAACATGCCAAAAAGAGCGAACTACAACTGGTTGGTATGATTTGCTATTCCAGCAGACACTACTGTTCTTTCGCCTTCCACACCAAGTCATCCAAATGGGTCTTCTTTGATGACGCCACAGTCAAAGAGGTGAGTGCTCCAGACTCGCAAAATAATATATGCACCATGATCCAGCCACACAGTATACATATAAACAGAGTCTACAGTTATCATGAAACAGAACCCGGCTACCTCTCTTTACCAAACAATGTCTTTGTCACTCTGCACACCTGGTGCTTTATTTCTGTGCATTTCCTGTAACTGTACACCATTTAAAACTCATCTTCACTCTTACAGTAAAATCTTCCAGACTGCATACAGCCATTTCTCTCTTGCTCATGTTGATTCTCTTCATCTTTTATTCCATAAAGCCTAAAGTGAGGATGCAGATTTGTGCAATGCATACTTCAAAATGCATCACGGTGCATTTGTTTGTGTTGATTCACAAGCACGTGTGCCGAGATGCAGTGCAGGGTTTCACTGTAGGTTCTGTAGCCCTTCATCAATCCATCAGCAGTGCAGTGCAGTGCTTGTGCTGTGTGTGCACTTCAGCTCTCGGTGGGCTCGAGGTGCCCGTCGCCCCCACTAAGATGGATTACCCCTCTCTCTCGCTCGTACCGTCTCTCTCTCTCTCTCTCTCTCTCGCTCTCTCGCTCTCTCGCTCTCTCGCTCGCTCGCTCTCTCGCTCGCTCGCTCGCTCGCTCGCTCGCTCGCTCTCTCTCTCGCTCGCTCGCTCGCTCTCTCTCTCTCGCTCGCTCGCTCGCTCTTTCACGCGTGCCTTTGTACTCTCTCTCTTGCACTCTCTTGTGTGCTCTGTCTGTCTGTCTCTCGGCAAACAGTTTGCTCAGTTGTAATATTTTGAGGTGCTTTTAAACATCTATCTGTGTTTTAGCCTCTCTGTAGTTTTTTAAAATTATTATTTATTTATTAAATTATATATTGTACAAACTTACAGAAGCCGTGGAGGCATAACCGATGCATAGCTTGCATCTAAATGCACACTGTTTTTACACCTCATTGAATTGTATTAGTTTGTATATTTGGTGTGCTTTAGTATACCTCATTTTTATTTTATTTTTTCTCCTCTCATTTCTGCTTTCGTACGTCTAGATACACTGCTACACACACTCGCTTACTCACGGGCACAAATGCACACATGTGCGCACATTTTATTCCCACCGTGTTAATTAAGAAGCAAGGATCCATCTGTTTGCCTGGAGTGGCCTATTGTAGTGTGTGTCTCACACACACACACACACACACTCATACACACTCGTTCATTAACTCAGTTAAACACTTACCTGAACCATCCAAAACCTTCCATGATTTTATCTCTAATAATAAACTTTGCTGCGAGGGGAAGAGAGAGAATTACAGTGTGCCACTTCTCATCCATTCAAATGATGACTTATTGTTTTGTTATATAGACACAGAGATATCGTAGGGGAGGATAATATCTTGTACTACTTTTTTTTGTTGTTGTTGTTGTGATACATGATGTGTGTTTGATAATTAAATGCACTGCCTGTACCAATTTTTTTCCTTAAGCCCTCTTTGTAATGAAACATGCAGCTGGTCAGTGTTCAAGTACTGATGATATTCATTATATGTTCCCAGAAGCTTAGTAGTAGTATTGTGTAATTTATAACAAGAACATATTGCCTATCCCCAAGGTGCAGCACACTGAAGTAAAATTTGAATGGCATTATGCGATGTTAAGAGGATCTTGCTTTCAGTTCTCAGTCATATGTATGTATAGCTGTAACTTGTGCTTACTAAATGCTTGTTTGTATGTTTATATAGGTGGGCTCTAGATGGAAGGATGTGGTCACTAAATGTATCCGAGGTCACTTCCAGCCCCTGCTGCTGTTTTACTCCAACCCAGAGGGCAGCGCAATATCCATTGATGACGGTTCTCGGACAAACACTGCTAACCAACAAAAAAGTCAGGTTAATGGTGAAATTCCAGGTGCAGTATTACATGTCTTATCTCCAGTGATTTCTGTATAAATTACACCAAATGTTAAACTGTATAGATGGATTGGTACTCTGTCCTAGCTGTCATTAGAATAGTTGAAAGCCCTGCCCAGTGAAGGGGTAGGAGTCCTCACTCCAGCCATGAGCAGGAATAAGTGGTTAAGAGATGGATGGGTGGATGTAGTTAAAACATATATTCAGTAATGGTTATTAACAGTGTATTGTGTTAAGTAGTTTCTCCTGTGATATTTGCTTATTGTTGTCTTTGAATAATAATGAAACATGCCAAAAGTATTCAGTTGAATTGATGTTATGATAAAATTCATCAATGCTTCCTCTAAAGGAATGTTTTCCTATTCAAATTTGGATCTATTTTTTTAAGCCACGGATTTACGTGGAAGTAACGTTGAGAACATTCAGAAGTTATAAAAAAATCTACATTCACAGCACTGAGAACCTTAATTCTGTATTACAGTGGTTATCTTATAATTGGAAAAGTTCCATCATTAAAAATATTGAAATTTAATAATAGTTTAAGTTGAAAAGTGGTTAATATATCAAGTCTCTGATGTGCTGGCATGACCCCAAGTAATCGAATAGCTCTGTGACCTTCTTTGACCAGATTCTGCCCTCTGTGAACTCCGCTGCTCAGGGATGAAATAGCTGTTGTTCATTTCAAAGCAGTTGGTGCCTAAGTTCATAGAGGTTTATGGTCTTTTTTTAATGCAAAGCTGCAGAGTTGAAAAAGACTCACAAATGAACTGCTCTAGCCACGTGTGGCAGGCATGTGTCCGGTGTTTTATGAGGACAGCAATGATACTGTGATCTGAACTAATGTTTATATTGATCTTACAAATTGACTACTGTATTCTAATTTTAGAACAAATCCAGTCTGTTCACTTGCCACTTTATCTAATGCCGTGCATGTTGGTACACTCAAAGATTAAGAAAGGAATAATTACTCCTCTTACTCTTTTAACTGAAAAAATATCCATTCCTATGTGTGCACATTTTTTGCTATGGACCTCTTCGAAGATTTGCAAAACTTTTTGAAGAACAGTGGAGTTAAAAAAATAAATAAATAAATAAAAGTTGTCCTTTACTAGAGGCAGCCCTAAAAGCTGCTGCACTCAATGGTGCTTTCAGTCATTTGGAAGTAATGTGTGCTAGTGTTCTTGGTGTGCTTACTGAGAGGTTAGTTGTTTGTGACCTGACAAGCCCTGACTGCCAGCTTGTTGTCATATGACCGTGCTAGCTAGTATTGCATCACTTAAAGGCTTTTGAAAACAGAAATAGTAGTTTGAACATTGTTGCTTGTGTATTATGTGTATATAGATATTTTTCTGTCTCTGTACCTTTCACTCATTCTCCCACTTTCTCTCTCTTACATACACACACAGGCACTCCACAACCGGGCATTAAGAAGCTGGAGTTGACACGAGAGAACCTGGCTGCACTTTTGTCGGGTCATGGAACTTTAAAACAGAAGAGCCATCCTCTGTCTGCGTTCAGCCGCGGCAGCAACCAGACCAGTGGTGGGAGAGGACCAGGTAAAGACAAGCAGACCTATAGAACTACAAACACTATCTAAGCAACAACCTTTTTACTACTTGTAACGTTACAATAAGCAACTTTCAAATTAATAACTCAAATTGTTGGCAGTTAAATTGTTAGGGCTCTTTGGATTTTTCACTTTTCATAGATGTTTATTTCATTTCTGTGAGAAATATGTAAAAATTCTAATAATACCAACCATAGTGGAATGGTACATAACATTCAAACGTGCCAAAAAACAACACTAGCTGAATCTCTGTAGGTTAATATAAAGCAATGATGGATAAACAGTCACATGATTTAAAGAGTAAACTAGAAACCAAGGTGATCTCTGTTCAGTCATGCTGGTGTTACAGTCCAGCTGTTTACTGATACGAGAAAGTTATTCAATCATATAAACAATACTTTAGTCAAGCTGTATAGGTGAAGAATACCACCTTTGGTGTTTTGCGTTAGTGAATCCTGCTCATCCGTTTTGTAATTCCATGCAGGTTTTATGTCTCAGTTCAATTTTGTTGCTTATTTTGCTAACAAAGTTTCAACTAATAGTAACTTGTTTGAGTAGTGCAGTGCTGGTAATGCTCTGTTCCCCTCTAGCGGACATTTGTTCTCCTATTTTCATTGTCTTGTACCTATTCTGAAATGTTTACAAGAGATAAATGAAGAGATCTGCAGGGTAGATGTAGAGGCTCTTATTTTATTACTCTGCATTCCATTCTTATTACCACCCATAATAACTTAATGCCTTCTCTGTTATTGTCCGTGACGTTCTCACAACAAAAGGTTTCAGCTGAACTTTGTAATGTCTTCTGCATTTGTAAGCAGTGGAGAGTCTTTCTTTGTGACTCAGAGTAATACAACTTTGGCTGTGGGTCAATTTCAAAAAAAGTTTACGTAGCTAAAGTATTTTTTTTTAAAGTCTGCATTATTCTTTGATTTCCAACACTGTAAAAAGGTTGACATGTATTTTGTTCTTTTCTTATATTAGATTAACCTATGTATGACCATTTTAGCTACTATTTTTTTCCTTAGAATAACATTTGTATTTATTAAACTGTATTTGTCATTAAGACTGAAATATGTAAATGATCTCTGTTCTGATTGGCCCAGAGGTCCAGGCTTAGATTCTTCTTTTGACTTTAATTTGAATGAGTGGGATAAACTGCACAGACTGAATAGGTGAATTTTTTTTTTTTTTTTTTTGTGATTTCAAAAGTAATGACTTCAGATTTGAATGTTTTTGAAACCTCCTGTGGTTGTTAATGTTAATTAATAAATAATTTCAACATTATTATTATTATTATTATGTTGAAATCCATCACGCATTTGTATCATTCTATGTGGATTCCTTCTTTCTTTTGCTTTATAACACTGATTTGGTATTGAGAGGTGTAGAACAGCTTCAGTCTAACTCACTCCTGCAACACTTCACTGCTTTTCCCCTCGCACAGCAAAAAGCAGCAGTGCACACACACTTATCACACACATCGATTGCACTTAAGTCTCTCCTGGCTCTCTCAGAAGCCTCAGGGGTGTATTTAAAGAGTGCAGCAGCCACACTTTTTCTTGCTGCCCGAGTGACGTTCGACTTAAGACATACGATAATGTACTGTAAAATATACACTAAGGGCATGAAGGCACTGGGTAGAGATTTTATGGGGCAGCCGTAAAACAGAACTGACATTTTAATATTGGATACATTAACATTTTATGAATACTTATGTAGACAAGCTGCTGGAGCTTCCGGATTGTGATGCAACATTGCCTGCAAGTTTACAACAAGTTATTGACGTTTCCTAAGTGTGCATGTGTAGAGCATTTTAGAAGTTTTCTAAGTCTTCAAAATGTAGTTTCGAGTCCCATGAGTGTTCATAGATGTAGCAAATCCATCGAGATCTTTTTTTTAATGATGCAGATGTGTAATTCTTAAAACACTTGTTCGGTTTGAGAAACTTATGACTGCCATTAGAAGTAGTTACAAATATGACAAATAAATTGATATTACATTATTTTGAATAAAATTTCTGAAATAATAGAAAGTGGACATGCATGCTGTTTTGAAGTAAAATAAATGCAGATGTCCGTAGCATATAGTTAAAGATTTATAACTTCTTATCTTTAGAGCACCGACTTCTCCTGTCTGGAGAAGTAGTACAATACATTAACGTGGCATTCATCATTCTTATTTTAACAACTGGTCATGGTGATGTCATCCACTAAAAAAATGACATATCATTTTTGCTTTTTAATTGCAACATTACATTCTGTTCCTCTGCCATGACTGTCACTTTACTGTTGTTCATTTGGTTTTCATTGAGGCTCTTATTTTTTACAGAAACATGTATTTATTTATTTCAGTGAAGGTGGCCAGTGATCCTAAGACTTACTTCCGAGAACTCTCAAAAGAGGTTGCCAGAGAAGCCCGCAATATCGGCATCATCAAGAAAGACTCGGACCGATCACAGCGGAGGCAAGAAACACTAAGAAACAGAGGTAAGACAGAAGTCAGAAACCTGCAAACAGATGTTGTCCTTTGTATTGTCTTAAATAATTAAATAAGTTCAACCAGATAACTGAAAATAATGTGTGAAGTATATTGTTTGGTTGGAGGAAATGCTGAGGTTTTTTAGAAAATGCCAGTACTTTAGAACAGAGGGAACAGGCAGCACTGCTGGTTCTTATGTAACCTGAGGTCAAAGAGAAGTGTCAAAAACACGGATTACCTCTGACGTGTGCTCCAGCCCCTGCACTGCAGCCCAGTAATCTGTCCCCATTCCCAAAGCCGCATACACACCCAGCCCAAGTCCATAACGCACAGAGTGTGACTGAGATGCATTTACTTATTTTATTGAAACACTTATTATAAAAATATATTCAGTTATGTTCAGAGCCTCCCACTATATTGAGCACAGTCTGTCGTATGCAAGCTGATGTTAATTTATGGGAGTGTATGAGAATTGTATGTGGCTCATGTGCCTCTTTATATGTGGAAACCTGCTGGGTGTTGACATAATGACTGATTCCATACCAGGTATGGTGCATGTAAATTTAGACATATACGCTATAGCTTAAAAGTTTGAGATCATACATTACATTGACCATTTTTCATGACAACACATACTTTATCTTCTGTTGTTCACAGCTTTTCAGTTCAATGTCTGTGTCTCCCACAATCGGTTAACAGTGAACTTAGTCTTTAGTACAGCTGTTTAATCTCTATGGACGTGCCCACTGAAATATTTCATGGGGGTGGCCAGGTGGGGCTACTGAAAATCTAATCAAAACTGAATAAATATGAGGAATTCAGTGATGCTGCTATAGTATATAGACTATTTGATCTCTGATCTGGCAAAATTAGAGGTAATGAATTGCACACCGTATATTATATAGTGGCTGGGGAAAAAATAACTTTCTTCTGAAATGAAAAAATATGTTGTAAAATTGTATTTGTATAATACACAACACATGGATTGCCAGGTTTCCCATGCTGACCCCGCCAGCCCCCAACTATCTTTTTGTGTTTCATCTCATTGAAGTGTCTTAGAATGAAATTCTAGCTTTTCTGTCCATTTACACAAAAGAAGGTGTCACATGTTGCATTATTTAAAAAAAATACTTGTGCATCATGAATGCAGTGGTGCTTTTGGCTATTTAGCTATCATGCCTGCTATTAATTCAGGAAAGAGCAGGGTAAAGGGTGTGTGTGTGTGTGTGTGTGTGTGTGTGTGTGTGTTAGCACCAATATAATGGGGTAATGGATAAGTTAATGTTACTTTTGCCCTGAATTGCTAATGGATCGTAATAGTAGTGAATTGCAGGCTCATGTGTATGTGTTGGGGGGGGGGGGGGGGTACTGTAATGTTTATGGTGTGCATGTCTGTATATGGTGTGTGCATGCTTATGAGGAAAACTATAGGAACCATTACAGGGCCGGTGTCAGTGAAAAGCATGTCTGATGGATTTGAGTATAAACATCTCCAGATAAGTTGATGTCAAATACTGAATTCCCTTGTCATCTGTTTGACCAGCTAGGCTTTTTAAATGTGATGCTAGTGTCAAGGTGTCACCTCTTCATAGTCATTCACACCAGCGTACCACATTGTACTGAGGTCACAGCACTAAGCTCTAACATTTGTTTTGAGGCCTCCAGGCAGTGTAATGTCTGCATTCAGGCCAAGCTTTTTTTTAGTAATAAATAATGCACTTTATGATAGCTTTGAGCTAAGGCTACATGATATGGAAACAAAAGTAGTATTGAGGTAATATTTCTACATATTGCAGTATACCTCAAATATAAATTAAAATGCTCTAATGCTTTCATACTGAGAATTATAAACTATATTAATTATAATTATAAAACAACATTATAAACTAAACACATCTATGAATACATTTACCTTTGCAGTGTTCTGTACCAACTATACTTGACCAACTGAAGTTCTGACCATGTCATTCTTTCTATGAATAGAAATGTGTATAAAATGCTGTGCCCTTATGTCTACTGAAATATTTTTTTTCATATTTTAAATGGGGATCATGGCTTTGTATATCTCTAATGACCCACCAATGAAAGAGGACACGCACACTCACATATTGGTTCTGCATATACTGGAGCATCTACAAAAATGAGAAGTTCATTAATGTTCATGATTTAATTGAAAATGTGATAATCATTACACACAAAGTGACACATTTCCAGCCACTTGGTTTTAATGTTGATGTTTGAATGGTAGTTTACTCAAAATGAAATAATCTAATAATTAAAGAGTCAAAATTTGATTTTCATGAGCTATAAACCAAACAGATCAACAGTAAAACATTTAAAGCCTTGAAATATCACTTAAGTGCTCTAATAGTGGCCTAGCAACATTTGATTTTATATACAGACAGACATACCAAGGCTCAAATAAATATCTCCATCGTGAATAGGTGGCCTCAGTATCTGTGGGCTCTCATCATATTGCTCTCTCTGAAGACATAATAAAAGTTCTGTGCCAACTCCCTTTGCCAGAAGCCTTTTACACCAGTCCTGCAGACAAAGAACAGGAGGGGTCAGTGAACCTGGAAACTGCCAAGTGACAATACAGCATCACACGTTAGCCCTGCTGTAGTGAAACTACGTCAGTTTTTACAACAATGCCAAGATCAGCATTGTTCAGCCCAAAGAGTCACTCTGTATCCTTCATCAAGTAAAAGGACGCAGAGCCTAGAAGAGCATTAATCCATTTGTCAGAGGTGGATATTACTGACCATTGTCTTAAGTTCTTTCTGTATATGCTGTACTCGTATACTTTAGGTCTAAGAGTTGCATTTGAGTGTAAAATAGATGCCACCAGTCTGATCCAGCAGCAAACTTAGTTATGTTCAATGTTTGACCGTTTTATACAAAATGTGCTTGGAAAGCAAATTGAGTGACTTACATTTGTACTGTTTGTTTTTTTTCTTCAGATGCAGCTTCAGATAGGACCTATTCACGCTCCCTTTCCCCTCCTGAGAATGGATTTAAAAACATGGAGTCGCGGCTCTACAGTAGTCAGGGCAGGGGTCCAACACGGACTGAGCGACCCCCTTACGCAAACAGCCATGTGGCTCACCCACCACGTTCACACTCCCAGCCTCGCATCCCACTCCACCCACCAAGAGCTGACCTCTCTAACGGATATGATACAGACAGCAGCCAGGATTCACGAGGGCGGCCTGGCGGAGTCTCTCGTAGCCGGCCAAACAGAGCCTGGAGACCCATGAGAGAGGCCCTGAATGTAGACAGCATCCTCGGCAGCGAAGCTGTCCAAAATATTGCCGGCCTGCGGCGAGACAGGAAACAGGAGAGGACAATCTATGAGCGTAATTCAGCCTGGTCTGGGCGCGAAGAAGGTAAACCAACAAGTTTGATGACCATTTACGAAGATGAGCAACGGCATGAATTGGGTAGTAGGAGCTCACTGGACTCAGAAGGCCGTGAAAAAGAGAGGACTAAGGGTACAGTTAACAGCCTCACTGTAAGAAATGATAACTGGAAGATTCAGAGAACAGAGTCTGGGTACGAAAGCAGCGACAGGCTCAGCAATGGCTCAACTAACCTGGACTCTCCCGTAGTGGAGAACTTGGGCTGCAAAGAACTTCAGCCCATTCCTGAGGTGCACATGTCCAGGTAAGGATGTCTTTTGGTGGTGACTGCATATAGAATTTTTTTTTTTTTTTTCACCACTTGAAGGTACCTTCAAGGGCATTTGCATGGCATGGAAATGATGTGATAAGACGATTCCTGCTTCTTATCTGACTGAAAACCCTATGCTATTTAAAATCCTGTCGCAAGCAGATCTGAGCCGAGCTGAAATCCGAGCAGCATGAAGTGTTGAAAGTGGAATGTCTGATAAAGTTCCTGATATAACCTGGATTGAAACATTTGTCGTTTATGAAGATTAATTTAAAATGTCTGTTAAGCTTGTTTCGTAATATTGGCAGTGTCTTAAACTGCTGCTATTTGTGTTTGTCAGTAATGCTAGCTTGTATGATACAGCAGTTGGGTGGTGGTTGAACTGGTAGCTCAGTCTAATTTTTACTGCTTTATTGTAATTTGGCTTTGGAGTGCCTGGCATTTTTTAGCTAAATTGTGTCTGTTGCACCTGTAATATTCTTCCTATTTGCTGTTTGTTGGAGGCCTACCTGCAGTACAAAAACTATAAGGAATATTTCAAAGTGGAAGTTCACTTTTTCCACATTCAAGCTTTGGTAGTCACCTCAGACAGTTTATATATCGGTATGTGCAGATTTTCACACACATTTTGTCAACAAATGATTAGTGGTTTGGTCTGTTCTCTGTGGTTCATACTTTTGGGGTACTGGAGGCGGGAGAAATTGCTCCAGCTTCAGCTGGTTTCCAAAAAACAAAAAAAGAATTGCGTCATCAGAATGATCTAGAAGTTTGTGGTGTTCTGAATTTGGGATCCTTTTCTCAGGAGCACACACACACACAGCTGGTTTTACAAATGAAAGTGGAGGTGTTTTCATTTATTTTAGTTCTGTATTTATCAAAAGTACAAGACAGCCATTTATTTCAATCAGTAATCAAGGAAATCGCAGAGTATAAACAATCCAAGAAAGGGATGCATTTAGCGGTGGGGGTGCTGAATTCAGGACACCACCAGTTCCTTGTGATTTAATCAGAATTAGGTTTGATTGGCCAAGTACATACAAGGAATTTGTTCATCATGAAGTGGGTCTCAGTACACAAGACTCAGTATACAGATGTTAACAATAGAACTTGCACATTAGTGTAGTAACATATTAATACATACACATTCCCTCTTACACACCCCCACACACTTAAGCAGAAACTGCAGTTAAAATGTTCAGACATATCCTGTGTTAGTCATTACGAGGAATATTTGTGTTTGTGTGTGTACAATGTGTTTAATATGGATGTTGCCATAAAACATCCATTGCAACTTGGTAGGGTGACTTATTTTAATTTTCATACTTAGTTTTTTGTTTTTACTGTAATTACTTTGAAAATGTCCTGTTTGAGCTTAGAAAGGCTCAAATGTGGAAACGGTTAACTTCACTCTTAACTTGATGATGTAGATGAAACTACGGTTGTAATAAACTTCACAAGGGCTCTTTATAAAGACAAGCTTGTGCAGTTTATTGCAGAAGTAGTTTCATCTAAACCAGCAAGTTCACCCCTTCACACCTTACTAAGAAATCTTATTGCTCATTGAGACTGAATGTCTGCTGCTACATTAGCATTACAGCATTACATTAAAATCCCTTTTAAAATATTAGAATTAAACACTCGAGCAATATTGTAATTTTAATTTTTACAGGAACGCTATATTGAAGTGACATTCATTCAAAGACAAAATATTATAATGTAATACCCTCCTTCACAAAAAAACATTTTTACTCGGGAGTAAGTGGTGAGTTTCTCTTCATAGAGAAAGTTTGTGTTCCGTTACCCTCACGTTAAAGGTTATGCTTGTTTAAGACTTTTGCATTCAGGTTTAGCAAAGCAAAAATATTGTCCAATATGATCTTCTAAAATATACAAAGACAACTGAAATATGTTTACATATATGACTGCTGTGTTCAGTACTGTTGTTTGACAGTTGAGTTTCTTGCCGTTACCGTATTTGTCAGCTGTAAGCAAAAACAAATACTGGCCTAGCTTGATGAGTTAAGGTCAGTGCCTCAAAATAATGGGAATTAAAATATCAGTCACATCAGCAGATGTACTTGTCATTTAGTGTAAAAGATTTTCCCCTCCCTCTGTTTAATCATTCCTTATGACTCAGTGGAGAGTCATCCGATAACTCTTAATTTAACTCTTTAATGGCTATTGTAGCTCAAATGTTTTTCATTGTTAGATTTATATACACTACTGTCCAAAAGTTTGAGAACACCAATTTTTCTAGATACTTTAATGTCTCACTGCACTTTGAAATGAAAATATAGGAGTTAAATAAGAACATCACATAAATGTTGGCACTTGTAGGTTTGCTTTGCTTTACTCTTCTGTCCAGTTCATCCCAAATCAGCTGGATGGGGTTTAAGTCTGGAGACTGTGCTCCACTCCATGTTTTCAAGCTGACCATCTTGTTCTTTGTCCTGAGGTAGTTCTGGCAGAGACTTATGTTTTAGGTCATTATCTTGCTGTAAGATGAACAACCAACTAGGCACATACATCAAGGTATTTCATGGCACTGCAGAATGTGTGGTAGCCGTGGTAGCTCTGGGTGCCTCTCTTTCTGTAGGAATTGGCAGCACCAACTTTCAAGGCTTGATCTACCTCCATTACTGCAGAACATTTTGACCTGTTAACCCATTTCCTTTTCCCTGACAAAAGCCTTTGTGTATAATTCTGTAAATTAATATTCAGTTTTGGTAACCTTACTTTTTATAAACCTCTGTCAGTTCACCACTTACCTTTTGTTAGCTCTTCATTGGACCTGAATGACTTGAATTGCAATAAATGACTGGAAAAATTGGGGTGTTCTAAAACTTTTTACCGTTAGTGTATATTTGAATGTTTCTGCACATTTGATATATAATCATTGATATAAATATCTATCCTGTTTAGATAAATAGAAATATTCATCAGTATTTTCATGGTTTCATGTGTCAGTAGTGCTTATAGTGAGTGTGCACAAAAACACACTTATCACACTTTCTTTTCATAACAAAGTAATTTTTTATCTACATCTACAATATTATTAGCACTTTTAAGCCACAGTGATGTGCTAGACATTTCCAGTGTTGTGACATTTACATGTTTTAATGTTATCAAATTCCTGCAAAGCCAGTGATGTAAAAGTTCTCATGTATCTATTATGAGAAAAGGGACAGGATCAGATTACAGCATGGTGAAGCTGTGTTTTGGGTGAGGGTGTTGGTGCCAGGCTGTGGATTTAAGATAATCTCTTGAAAAGAGAGGGTGTGAGGAAAAAACCTGTGTTCTGGGATGCATGATGAAAAAGCCACCTGGGGTTTTGTTATTGTGTTTTGTCACTCAGTCAAATTAATTGTGTATTTCTAGGGAGCTGAATCATCTGAGGAGGTACGATGAATCCAGAGCAGACATCTCGCAGGCGCCATTTTCATATGGTAAGCAACCTACATGTTGGGTACCTTTTTGAGGGGTTCGGTAGCGCCATAATAATACACTTGATGACGATATGAAGCCACAAGTTGCGTTTAAATTCTAAAGTTTTGAATTGTTACATTTCTCATAACATAATAAAGTACTAAATAACTAAACTGTGTATTAGTAGAGAACGACAAAAATACTAGACTGCATTGAGAGAAGGTTACACCAACACATTTACAGATAAATAACTTTTTAGAGTTTTTATATTACCAACCCAATGTACAGCTCATAGGTCCAGGCTGAGCTACATGCTGGAAGGCCATTAGATGTTTTCAAGCTTTTTCAGTTCACATTTTAAATCAGTAAGAGCCAATGTGGGGTTTTAATATATTCTTCAAAATGACGTAACGGAGTAAAACACCATTTTTTTGGTTTGTAAGATCACGTTCATTGCAAGAAAGGATTCACTGTCCCATAAAGAAAATTTAAAGAGGCAGTCAGATTAAATGTAATCTCAGTATAAAGCTAATTAAAACACCTGAATTTTATACTCTTTAGTGTTGAATGAAAGATGTTATTTGTGTAGTATATGTGCAGTTTGTCAGTTTTGTCAATTTTGCTTAATTACATCATTAATGATAAGCAATAATGAAATAGTTCAGCTTTTCTCCTGTTAACTAACTTCTGTTACTTACATGTGGATGTTTCTTCTTTTACTAAATGAGAAAGCTTAAATGTATCTGCACCCACACAACCTTTTGAGCATTATATTTCTTTGCTCAAAAAGCACAAAAACTACATCTTAAAACAGATGGAAAAGAAGCAGCACAGTAAAAGCATGTCAAAAATAGCCACAGTAATTATTTTTATGTTTGGACGAGACAGAAGATTACACAGAAATGAGTCAGGATGTGGGAGAAGGAGGAGATGGAATATAGCTGTCTGTCCTGTCTCCTTCGTCTCCTTCGTCAACCTCACATCTCCGACTCGATCAGGAGATCATAGTGCTGCCCGCAGATCATTCAGGAAAACAACTTGCAGTTGTGATGGATAACGAACAATGTCAACGAAAAAGCAGCAAACATTTCCATGTTTTCAGAGTTTAGGGTGGTGTTTGACATGGCGGGGGCAGTTTGGAATAAACTCACTTGGGCTGCCCAGCTGTGCCCAACCAGCCAGGAAATAAACAACAAGGGCAGATTGTCAGAAGGGTGGCATTTAAGCCCCCACACACATTTTAAAAAAAGAATAAAAAACAAAAGAACAAAAAGTGCTTTCACAGCTCTGTGCTGTTTCGCTTCACCCCATTATCCCCTGTTATCACACTGCAGCTGAACTGTTTGAGGTAAAGGGGTGAGTTGTACTGACAGTAAAGCATTTGTCCTGATTGTCAGTGCCAGGGGCAGAGTTTAGGAGGGGTGTGGGTCTATTTCCCCTGATGAAGGTGGTTTACGTAAGCTGTATGAGTTGATGAATTGAAGTGGAAAGGAAAGTGTTTAGGGCTGTCCTCATGCTGGCCTTTGAGGGTTTCTGTAACCATGCAAGTGTTAGCTGGCAGAGTGTCAGACAGAAGCTTTAATGTGGTTTTCAGGCTTGAAGGTTAGCTGTTCTCTCTCTCACATATTGTTTTGCATGCTCTTAACATAACGGAGAAATGGTTAACGCAGTAGAACTGTATCTCTGACTTATCTGGTGACTGGGTACATGTATTAGTGCATCTCCAAATATTACAGTATTGTGGAAAAAGTTCACTTGTGTTCATATGAAAATATAAACTATTTATTTTGTATTCATTACTTGTAAAGTAAATTTAGCCTTGTCTGAGGAGTCATTTTAATCAAACTTCAAAATTCTGATTTGTGATGAGCTATAATAAAATGAATGTTCTGTAATTAATGTAAACAGAATATGGAAAACAACCTTTTTTAATTATAATCGGTGACATTTTTCACTATTTTGATGTGGGACTATACATTATTGCATATTCTGATTAATTTAGGGGCAAATTATCTCTCTCTGTGTCTCTGTCTGTCTCTGACTCTCTGTCTGTCTCTGACTCTCTGTCTGTCTCTGACTCTCTGTCTGTCTCTGACTCTCTGTCTGTCTCTGACTCTCTGACTGTCTCTGACTCTCTGACTCTGTCTCTGACTCTCTGACTCTGTCTCTGACTCTCTGACTCTGTCTCTGACTCTCTGACTCTGTCTCTGACTCTCTGACTCTGTCTCTGACTCTCTGACTCTGTCTCTGACTCTGTCTGTCTCTCTGTCTCCGACTCTGTCTGTCTCTCTGTCTCCGACTCTGTCTGTCTCTCTGTCTCTGACTCTGTCTGTCTCTCTGTCTCCGACTCTGTCTGTCTCTCTGTCTCCGACTCTGTCTGTCTCTCTGTCTCCGACTCTGTCTGTCTCTCTGTCTCTGACTCTGTCTGTCTCTCTGTCTCTGACTCTGTCTGTCTCTCTGTCTCTGACTCTGTCTGTCTCTCTGTCTCCGACTCTGTCTGTCTCTCTGTCTCCGACTCTGTCTGTCTCGCTATATATATATAATTTATTTACATATGAAAGGTGTGTACTTGTCACATGACCTGCTGTCTAACTTGACTTACAACTTTGTTGACATGTGACTCAACAAACTTGAAAAGGATTTGTGAATCAGACTTGGGTGCTAATGACTCATTTGCAGTTACATTTATAGAAAGTAGCTGATGCTCTTATTCAGAGCAACTTTCAGTTCCAGTCACATCGCATTTAAATGTCCTGCTCAAGAGCTCTTATTGGCATGCAGGGGTGTGCTTGTCCAAGATGGTGATTGAACCTTGTTACTTCACTAAGCCAGCTCCGTTTTAAGGTGGTGTAGAAATGTGGAAAGGCAGCTTTTTGGGCAGCATTCACACTGAGGCACTTTGATCATTAATTCACTTTTGACCAGTGTTGCTTCCCAGTGCTGGGCTGCACAGGACGACCGTAACAGTGGAACTTTGACCCTGCTTTGCACTGAACTGTTAAATTATCTTAGATGTCTGTTACAGTGGTTCTGCTTTGTGTAATTTATTGTGGAAGACGAGGGAGACAAACACAAGTATTAACCACATAAGCTGGAAACAAGTTCAAATGAGCATTAATGGATCTTCAGCAGCTCTTCTCTGTGTGTAGTCAGTCTTGAAGCTGAAGAGCTGCTGAAGATCTATTAATGCTTATTTGAACTTGTTTCTAGTTTATGGAGTTGAAACTATTTATTGTTCTGTTGTCACATTAAAACAGCACTTTTCAGCAGAATGTTTCACTACACAAACTTGCATCAAACTTTCACTAGTGAGCTTTGTGTTCATCCTCATCACCATAAAGCCAAAGAAATTTGACAGATATACTGTAGATTGTCTTTTTTTTTTTTTTTTTTTTTTTTTAGATGTGTAAAACATTTTACTATTTTATTATTTAATAGGCTACATTACCTGTACACCAATGTTTAGTGTTGAATAACATTACATTTGCCATTTAGACTGACCTCAGGACTCAGAACTTGTTTGTATGGACTTGGGACTTAAGTGGCAAGGCTTGAGATTTGTTATTTGCATCTCGGTGACTTGTTCCCACCTCTGTTACATACTCGAAAGCATTGTCTGCATTGAAATGGAGAAACTTCTTTCAAGTCTTAAAGGTTTGGTTATCAGTTTTTATATTGACTCAGTATGAGGTTATTTTTGGGTTTCAGCAGTTTTTGCTGTGTTCCATTCACAGATTATATTGGCTGGCATAGGTGACAATTTGGCATTTGTTCAGACCTACTAGTGCATCTCCAAAAAACTGAATATTGTGAAACAAGTTTAATTTAGAAAGTCATGTATATTATACTCATTACATATATAGTGACATATTTTAAGCCAATTTGTTTTAATGTTGATACTGTTCAAGTCAGGCTGATCAAGCCTTTTTTGTTTTATTGTTGAAACTTCACTTTAAATGTAATAAATACAAAATGACAGTTTACCTTTTTGAATGAAATTCTATTCAGCAATTAAGTTTTTCCTGATATTCCCATTTTTTGATGTGGGACTGTATATCTAAGCACAAGATGTCTCTGAAATAGAACTGTTAGTTCTGATGACCATTAGGACCAAAGTCTTTTTGAAAAGGCCTGAGAGAGGAGGAATTTGAAACAATGGAAAAACTCTCCTTGGCAAAAAAAAAAAAAAAACTTGCTTGTTCCCAATTTCCCAAATATGCTACTCTTAACTCATTCAGTTCCCGGACATTCAGTAAGCAGGTGCCTTTTGCTCCTGTTTTTGGCCAGAACTGCTGTGTGGATTAATTTTTTGAGGCGGTGTTAAAAAGGAGATGCTTTGTCTTGCAATTTTTCCTTTTTCTCAAATGGCAACTGTCTCGTTTATGCCAGCATCATTTGTTTAATCTCAGTGCTGTATTCACACATTTCTAGGCTGAGAACGGCATTTGTTTCCCAGCAGCTAAAGGTCAAGTCAGCAAGAGCTGATGAGAGTTCAGCCTGTTAAATAGCTATACACCAGGCAATTTTGCTGTAGAACCATTTACCTACTGACTCTCCACTCCCTTCAGTTTCACAGAGACTTGTCGTTGCGTATTTTCCTTATGATGTCATTACAGTAGATGCATTTTTAACCAGGAATGTTCCTGTAAATCCCGGGGCAGGTAAAAACATGCTTTCCAGTATGAGCGCATTTGTGAAAATGACGTTTTCAGTGCTGACTCACATGGCAGAGCTTTTATTACTTATATTGAGAAATGAATGAGACGGTGCGTAAATATGTAATGAGTTGTATGTGCTTTTAAAGGGTACATATTACAGAATGAATGTTTTTGTTTTAAGTCAAAGTTTGATGCATTGTTATATTGTGTAATTCATTGCTCATTCTCTGTGGTTCATAAAGGAAAGTGTTTCAAAACGCCCTGTTTTACATTCACGGCTACTGTGATATCAGTAAAATCAATGTAATATGCAACTGTTCACGTGTTCAACCTATAACATTTCAGCCCCTCTCTTCACACCAAAGTTTTCAGGATTGGTGTAGCTAGTAATTACTACTTTTTAAATGAGACATGATGCAGAACAGCAACTTAAGACCAGATGTTATTTACATGCATCTTTAAAGGCACAGTAGCAAAATAAATAAGGGATAAAGGTAGATGGTTGTATAAAAATGAATGACCACTGTCTCTGGTACACAAGCACAAAAACAGCAGTTCTGGCACTTTGCACATTTTTCTGAATAACTTTTCTAAACTATTTTAGTGGCCTGTTACATTTTCTCATTTTCTTGAGCTGTGTAGAGTCCATCATGCTTTTAAGCACATGCGTGATTAATATGTGTAATGCCTGTGAGTCTACACTGACCAGCACCATAATAATGAAACTTTGTTCATGCTATTCCTAATTACTCTTATTATGGTGTTTCTTAGACTGTATGCAGCAGTATAGTTCATGTTTTTGTAGATGCTGTTGAGTGTGCTTTTATGTTTAGAAGTCATGGGAATTAGTACTGAGAACAATCTTTAAGGTTTCAGGGAAGCTGTGTTGCTAATATGATTAATACTTTCAATACTATCTTGTTGCAGACTGGAAAATAGTTATACTTAGACATCTGTAAATGTTTCTGACAAGTAATCTGAGCGGAGACTTGTCGAGTGCTAGACATAGCTTTGTAGTGATGACTGCCTTTGGAACAGAATTTCTTGTGTGACGTGTCTGTGAGTGACATGCAGCTCATTTTAGTATTTGGTTTCCAAAAATATCTAGAAAGATGTTGTCGTCACTTCTGAAGATATTCTTTTTTTGCTTTATTTGTGTCTTTAGTTTTAGAGAGACTGCATAAGGAGTCTTCTATATTTGAAAAATTTAGGTTTCTCACAATTACTGAATTTATTACCTCCTATTACCTTCAAATTTACTAACATCATTTATCTTTGGGGTCAATTTGACACCAGCAATTTAAACTCCCAGAAAATGATTATAATGAAATGTTAAATAAGTTTGTCTCACAATTTTTGTTGGTTTGTTGGCTACTTAAATAGCCTTGTAAACTAAGGGTTTCATTTCCAGCAGAGGAGTATGCCTCATAATTATGGTCCTCCTCAACATCATCCTCTTTCTGACAGTCTTCTCTGTAAAATGTTGATATATTTTATGTTCTATAGCTATATTCTAAAGCAGATTGACCCCAAAGAACACCGATACATACAACATGTGTACAGAACACTGAAAACATATGTTAATTTTATGTTTACTCGGTTATTAGCAGGAAATTAGGAAAAGTCCTTAAATATGAATCAAAAAAAGTAATGTCATACATTTCTTTAAAGACGTTAAACATTGGATGGAGTCAAATTGGCCCCAAAGATAATAGGAGGGTTCAAGAAAAATTGCTTCTTGGTTTCCCCCTACAAGTCTTTGTTAGGAACAATCTGATAAATAGTCATTTATATATAAGGGAAAATTGATATGTCTCGCTCCACTGGTGAGGTGGTGCTATGTGATGGTACCTGAACATGTGAAACAATGCCTGGACAGAGTGAAGGCAGAGGAAACTGGTGGAGGTCTGCAGTTTGCAGAGGTTGTGCAGATTGGTCCTCTGACAGAGATATTGGGGGTGAAATGCTAATTGTTGCAGCATTCCTGGCATAGGTTTTTTGTTGTTGTTGTTGAGGTGAAAAGTTAGTCAATTGAATGCACATTTCTCCCATTTATTTCCTGATTTTTAACTTCTTTTATGTTCTGTTGTTGAGATATATAATGTGCAGAAGTTTGTTCTGTGTAGAGGGTATTAGCTTATTTTCACTTAATAGGTCAAAAAACATTTGACCTAATATAACACTTTTGTCATATGAGTATCTAAATAACGTGGCGGTATGTATGTAGGCAGCATTTCTGTCTGGTTCATGATTATGACTCACTCTGATCAGAGCAGAGCGAACCTATAGAACAGGTGTGTGACCTCAGCTGTGCTGACGGTGATCTCACGGTGCCAGATCAAGACTGATCAACTGACTGTTGATTTATGGGTGCAGCAGTACCACCCATAGCCCTTCCCTCCCTGCTCGTCTATCTTAAGCTGCTACACAGAGGAACCATGCCAAGAGTGCTGCCATGAGCCTGTCTGTACACATGATATACATCAGCCCTTAATTAATGCTTCTGTATCAGTGAGATCATTAGAAGTTTAGTATTCTGCACATGGGCCAGTACTCGGTTACAGTGTACATGTGAACAGGGGAAGGAATACTGTCAGACTGAAGGACATTTGAGAATCAGTAGTCGTGAATGAACATGTGTAGTTATTTTTACTGCACAGAAAAGCATTGCTGTTTCCTATTTAAAACCAGACATGTGAAATCAGCAGTCTAGTCATACCATTTCATATCAGACCTTTTTGACCCTCGCTGTTTCTTTCCAACTTGATTAGTTAATGCGGCGATCACTGTGCTAAGTGGTTCAACAAAGGTTCAAAGTGGTTCTGCCTGGGCATGGCAACACAGCAATGACTTTCTTAGCCTGATAGAAAAGTCTGCATAACTTCAACTCCTTACTAAATGCACACAAATTCCCAAAGACTACAGAGAAACATCTTAATAGTGGTGTTGATTCTGATTTCTTTACAGCCAAAGTGGCCAGTAGCCTGTTATGTTACTTTCTTCATCCTGTGTGCTAAATGAAAACATTGCTAGTACTTTCCACTAGCCAGGGATCCAGTATAGAGAACATATTAATTTAAATTTAAAATGCCTTGGAACTCATCAAAATTGAGAAGTGCACAGTACCAGTCAAAGGTTTGGAGACACTTTCTGGACATTCAGTAGTTTTTCATGATTTAAAAATATTCTGCATTGTAGATTAATACTGAAGTCATCCAAACTATAAATAAACACACGTAATTATTTAGTAAACAAAACAGTGTTAAACAAACCAGAATATGTTTATATTTTACATTATTCACAGTAGGCACCTCTTGCTGGCAGCTTTCTTGGCATTTTCTCAGTCAGCTTTATGAGGTAGTCACCTGGAATGGCTTTCAGTTAACAGCTGTGTCTGGTCAAGAGTTCATGACTTGCATTTCTTGCCTCTTAATGTGTTTGAGAGTTTGTGTGAACTTTGAAGAATCATAAACATATTTTGGTTGTTTAACATTTAAGTTTACTACATAATTCATTTTTTGTTCCTTCATAGTCTGGATGACTTTAGTATAAATTTACAATGTAGCATTTTTTAAGTAACATTGAGAATGTGTGCAAATGTTTGACTAGTACATCACCAAGAAATTTGAGTCATATTTTATGCTCATTAGTTTTTTGTTATACTGTTTGTCTTAACTAATTAAATTCAGAATCCAAAATTTTGTTTTGTTTAAATTGCTATTGTAACAGTATAAACATGAAAAACAAAAAATGCTTCAAATATCATACTTTATGTAATAAATATGACTGTTTTACCTTTTTGAATTAAACTATGAACACACATTAATTTGTTCCAGTTTTTGGAGCTGCACTAGTATGCGAGTGCTTTTATCTACCATACCAACCATATCACTGTGTTTTTTTTGTTGTATTAAGAATACATTGGGCAGTTGCTGATCACGTGTTTTGTGCAAACATCTGCCGATTCCGATCATGCAGTTCTAGATATTAAGATATTACGTTCTTAAGATATTATATTATTGTCAAGTCATTGCCATCAAATAGAGACTCTCCTTAAGCTTAGCAGATTAAACATGACTGGTTTGAGAGACGAGCAGGGGCGGGAGTGGGGGGGGGGCAGAAAATGGGGTCTGAAGTCCAATCCTCTCATAATTGCGTGCTGGCCGGAGGGATTTGGTTGCTAATGCTCTGGGGGGGGGGAATAACGGAAGAAGAGGAAAAAGCTGTGTGTGCTGACACATCGCCTCCATCTCTCTCTGTGTCTCTCCGTCTCGCTCTCTCACTCGCGCACACAAATTCTAAGCTGGTGCAGTTTCAGTTCTGTGAGTTTGCAGTCTAGATCTCAGGGGAGAACTGACACCAGAAGTCACCACCTTGCTGATCAGGCTGTGCAGAATTGACGATGCAGAGCCTTTTTTTTTTTTTTTTGCTTGTGTTGACATTTATTCATTGATATTAAAATGAATCTGTTTATTTTAATAAATCAAGATTCTTAAAACTGTCAATTTTAAGAGTAAATCATGATTTTTTTGTAGTTATGTTAATGACTTATGTACTGCGTATACATGAAATGGTTAACAGTTTAGCTAAATCCAGGAAATAATGATTTTTGTTCCAGTTTGTCCCGAATAAATATACAGATAAAGTACTTTTGAGCTCTGTGCCCATAAAACCACCAAAATGCTGAAGTGCCTCTTATCTCAACAGCATTTGAACTGTATCCTGAGCGTCCCCTAGTGTTGATATAAGCTGCCACACATTACCTTTCTAAACTGACTTGTTTAGGTGTTCCCATCCTTAGCTGGAGGATAAAATTTATAACTTGGTTATCACAAATAAATGTTTACACAGAGGAGCTGTCGTACTTGAAACATCAAACATCACTACAATGTTTTTTTTACCATTAAACAAAAACAGAATTTTCTCTTTATCCTCTTTAGCCTGTCATGGCTTGTACTTTCCTGCATGCTTGGCACAAGTTTTTAACTTTTACATTTTGTTTCTGAAAAGGCACGTTGCCCAGCTGTAGCAGACTGGGGTCTGGTTTAAGCCGGATGGGCAGAGTAGTTTAGAGCTGCATGGAGGAGACAGGTTCCTGATCTCCTGCAGAGTTCTGACTGCCCAAATCCCCACTGAGATCCTTCCTCACTGCAACACAATACCCCTCTGAGGCCAGTTATATAAGCCCAGCTGGAGAACTACAGCAGTTTGCCCTTAAATTCACATTTTTAATGAAACATGTCTTCAGTGTAGGTGTGCATACATGTTCTTATGTATTACTGCCGAAGAGAGCTCATATGTGAAGTAGTTTTGGAAACACTCATGTCTTACAGCTAAATATGATTTGTGATCTCATTGGGCAAACTCATGAGTTTAGATTTAGTAGAGGATGGAATGCATGTTTAGGAGCTGTAGTGCATAAATAATCTCCAATAAATAAATATAGGAATGTAAATAAATAAATAAATGCTTTGAAAAGTGCACTGTTCGTGGTAATATATTTATTTTATTGAATTGACTGACTGATTTGATGTTGACAGAGATTTTCTCTTGTAGGTGATCTTCAAGGCAAAGCTGATGAACTCCAGTTGAGTCCAAAAATTCAAAGGTGAGTTCACACATCATGTGAAGAGAGGAATTTTCTTTCTTTCTTTCTTTCTTTTATTTTTTTTCTCTCTCTCCTTTCTAGCCCTTTCTCTCTTTCTTTCTCTTGTTCTGCTTTTTCTCTCCTTTCTTTTTGTTTTTTTTCTTTTTCTTTCTGCTTTTTTTCTTACTAATTTCTTTTTCTTTCTGCAATATTATTTCCCTTTCATCACAAATCAGTAAGTTTTATATGTATATGTATATTTATATGTATATTTATATACTTTTTATTATATATATTTTTTTCTTGTCAAAGACGAGCTTTTCAGTATGCACCTGTTATATTGGAGAGAATGGAGAAGGCAGCAGATGAGGTGGATGACAGTCCTCTGTCTCCTTTTCTGAACAAAACCAGCAGCTCTGAGTGGAACAGCTCTGACGACCTGGCCGGCCCTTTATCAGAACAGGAGGATGCTACACCTCGCACTGATGTAGCGTCATTTCTTCTTCAGCGCTCCCAGAACAATCAGCGATCCTCTGCTCCCCCACTGCCCCCTAAACCCCGCAATGTCAGAATGGAAAACAGGAGAGGCCTTATCCAAAACTCTGCTTTACCAAGACCCCGATCCCCACTTCTTAAAGGAGCAACACTATCCAGGAGCAGTCCTGAGAAATGGCTGGAGAACTCTTCTGAACCAAACATGCGCTTCTCCTCAGACTCCAGCTCTAAATCTGGCTCCTCTGACCAGGAAAGGAACGATTTGTCCACCAGTGAGAGTGAGGAGAAGTGCCCTACTGTCTCTAAGCCTCAGGCTGATTTTCTTACCACAGGAGACTGTGTAATCCCCACCACCTACTTCTCTGTTGATAACTGCATGACGGACACTTACCGGGCTAAGTACCATAAGAAAAGACCCCCTCTTTATATGACGACAGATTCTAAACCAGGGGACCACACCTCATCTGGAGAGAGTGATCATGGGGAAGGAATGTCTCCAGCTCCTTCAGACCTACAGATCCCAGACTACTACAGACCCAGACCAGAAACAGGTAACATCACTGCTTTAACTTCCATACTCATCCTTTACATCCTTCCATCCAAGTCACTAATCATTTAGCACAGAGTGCAATTCAGAAGTCTTTCAGTTATCAGATGAAACCTTTGAGTTTGATCGTAGAATTGTTTCCTTTTCAGCCCAAACCAGCATTAAACCCATAGTTAAATGGAATCCTGTTTCTGTGAAAGGACTGGATGAACATGGCTTCCTATGACACCCAGCATTGATTCCAGTGGACATGAAGGTAATGATGATTTTAACTGATACAAGCACTCCGCTGTTCTAGCTGACCCAGAATGGCCCTGTATAACTGATGTAGCTGGAATTTGTGGTCATGTGATTTGGGTTAAGAAGATGAATCTCTCTTTTTCCAAAATAAGAAGGATATTAAAAGCATTAAGGGCAAAAATGAGTAATGATGAGTAAAAAAAAAAAAAGTTGGTGCCCAGTGAGTCATGCATGTTATTGCAGGACTTTATTGGTAGTGCTTGCTGTATAGTTTGTCATGTAAGTGCATAGTAACTGAAGTATGTTATTAGATGAGTATTGCATTGTAAAACTTCTGTACATATGCAGCTTTTACATATGTTGTGTACTTCAGTACATTCCAGACATTCAATGTGTGTGATTATATGTTTACTAATTTATTATCAAGTACTGACATTCTGTGCTTATAGTCAAGATATAACAAAAGAAATGAATTCTTTAGGACTTAAAGATTTATATGATGGTGTACTCTAAATATATATTGTCTTTTTTTTTTTTAAACAGATACAGAAATTCAGAAATGCGTTTTAGGCCAAAGAGATTGACTTGCTCCACCAGTAGACTCTCAAGTGTCTATTACCTGTGGGCTCCACAACCAAGGAGCGGTTCTATGGCAGTATAAAATGCTTTACTGTTGCACATTTATGAGCCAAAAGAGAATGAAAGTGTAAACTTAAACTCCATGTTTTTGAGTAATGTAAGAATTTAAGTGTCTCAGAATGCAGTGGTCTAAAACTAGACATTAATAAGCTGCTGTTTGCACCACTGTGCTTATGGATTTTTCGTAGGACTTTTGGATTATTTTATTATTAATTTTTTTTCTTTTTTTTCTTTTTTTTTTGCTACATACAGTAGATGTCTCTGGAATGGTTAATGATGTTATGTTTATATTGTCTGTTTATTAACAGCCTTTAGAAAAGATTAAGCCAGAACTGCTTGATGGCCTTCCTATTTTCTTATTCTTTTTAACCTACTTTTTTATTTAAATGGTCTCTATGTAAGATTGGCAAGTTTTGGGAAGATCTCTCTGAAGGAGATGTGACACATTAGAATATTTAGCTTTTTGTAACTGCTGCCAAACTGGATCTGGTGATGGACCTGATGACTTTGGAATATTTTAGGCTTTACATGGTGATGTGCAGCTGCAGCATATTTTAACATTTCTTTCTCCTGACCAAGTAATACTACTGCAGCAGAGTCCTACATAGTGCAGCTTTAAAACATTCACTTACATTTGCACAAACAAAAATATTTAAGACTAAATAAAATAGTCTGAGGCTTACATGTCAAACCGGTATTTATTTAAGAGAAATATGGTTGATGTTTTGTATTTGAAGACAATGCAGGAGAAATTTAGAGGTAACAAAAGATAGCATACAGCCTGATGAGGAGCACATATCTACCCTGACAACAAACAAAATGTTTCAAATCACATTTACATTTTGGTTGAAGATTTTTGCATTGGTGGTCTTAAATTGGCAAATGAACACATTTTTCAGTGTCCTCCTCATCGGCAGATTATCACAACTCATCAGTACATCCAGACGTAGAATATTGTGTAAATACAGGTTTAACAGTGATGTCTTAAACTGGTCCACAATATTTGCTTGTATATTTGACTTTTAATTCTACTGGGTACATGGTTTTTAAGTACATGGTTTATTTGAATATTATTTTTTGGTATCGAGAATGACATGATGTACATTTTTCATATTTTATTTTTGTTAAGTATGATTATATTTTGTACATTGCCAAGCAGACGCTACTTACAGTGCCTTATTTTGTATGTAAACAGACCTGAGAATAACTGATTTTGTTTGTAATTAAAATTATTTTATAAATTTCATTTCTATTGATTAACAACTGTTTAATAAACAATCTTTATTTGATCATGCTATTGGTTCTGTGTGCTTCATTTTGCCATATTGGGGAGGGTAAATGTCAGTGTTGGATAACTGGCTAATTTGCAACTGTAACTCATGTTGTCCAGCTGAATTTCACTGCACTACAACTGTGTACTGATATTGTTACTTGACTGTAGAATCATGGCAAAACAATGCTGAAGGTGTCTGAATTTCCCTGACTATTTAAAAGAGCTTCAACTTAAATCATTAAGGTACTTGGTTGTCCTTGAGGTGGAGTATAATTTTAACAGATTCTGTTAATTGTTTAATTGACTCCACTTACACTGTCCAGACTTTTACATTTTTAATTTTACTCTTAGTTTATAGATACAAATCTTTCTTCTGGAAACATGAATTTAGTGAAGCTTTGAAGTACACAATTAGACATTTAAGGGTACATTTACACTGGTTATATTTGTTGGACAACAATGTACCTGTACTTTGATTTCCAACATTGGACACCTTGTGAGCTTGATTTACTTTACCCGTTAGTGTACAAATTGCTTACTAAACATACAAACGGTAGAAAATCACATGAAATATCCTTGTTGATTTTATTGATCTGAAAAGTTAACATCTTACTAAATTAACACTGGAAAAAATAAACCAAAATATTTAAATTTTCCATGTTCACACAAGTCACCTTTAATATTGTAAAAAATAAAAGTTCAATATGTCAAATGCAGTAATCGTGCATTACAGAAGTTTGTTCTCTGTAGAGAATGTTTGTCAATAACTTTTGCATAGGACTGTACACAAAATAAATATGCAAGATGATAACTAGTGTCCATTTACAATATAGAACAGTTCAAATACAGATAATGCTTATGATTATGCTTTTTCAGTTTATAGCAATGCACATTCATTTAGTTCACACTGTGAGATGATGTACAATTTTATGGTAGACAAGTACATCCAAAAATGAGAAGGTAATGTAAAAGCTCATTTATGTCCATATTTTAATTAAACTGTCAATAAAACAAAAACAGGGCTTGAAATGTCACTATAATGAATATAAAAGGACAATTTACCTTTTTGGATTAAATTATGAACAATTAACTTTTTCATAATCTAGTTTTTGGATGTGGCACTGTATGTCTGTAGCCACCTTCAGTCATCTCAGATGTTCTTACTACTTGCCATATACTGATATGGCGCTATGAGAACTTAGGCCAACTCAAAGTATTGTTATACTGGAGACCTAAAACTTTCACCATTTACATTAGTTCAGAATCCAGAGTACCCTCATGTAAGCGGGAGTCCAGATGTCCAGGATGCCCAAGTGTAATTGCCAGGTCGTCATGTACCATCATGCAGTATGTGACCTCTCAGACTGAGAAGACTTGAGAGGGTAGAAAAGATTTGGTAATTTAGCAGAAACTCATGTTTTTGCATAGCACACATAGTGATGTCCCCTTCCTGTCTTGCAGTCTCGTATTTGCCATTTTGTCTTTTTCCAGACCAAAACACACTTCTTGTTCCCTTTTTTCCTGGTCCGAGGGGGACTACGTCTCCAATTGGTGTAAGTAACCGGCTCTCCATCCACCCATTCCCAATGGCCTTTACTCTCCCGGTCATTCAAACCTGCAGAAAGTTGACACAGATGTCTTTTAGGGTCTGATTGTGCATTATAGTTAACAAAATGTGAATGAAATGAGTTCACAAATAATTAACAGCTGAAAATAGAAGGATAAAATGTACCAATCCAGAAGGGTTTCCTATCACTGAAGTCCCAGAGCCAGTCCATATCTGTCTTTGACTGGACACTGACAAGACTGCCCAGGAAGCTGGTCAAACAAAAATATATAGAAAATGTAAATAAATGAGTCAAATATGTAAAAATAAAAGAGCATCAGAATATAAACATACTCAAATATAAATGGGGTCAGCTGTAGGCTGAAGATTATACAATCGAGTTTGGACCCAAAAGGTCTGGAGCCAGCATAACATTTGCTAAAGTGCCCTTGATCAAGGCACCCAAATCCCAATTGCACCCTGGGTGCTGCAGCTGATGGCTGCCCACTGTTCTGGGTATGTGTGTGCTGTGTTTGCAAGTGTGTGTGCATTCACTGCACAGTTTGGTAAACTGCAGTGAATAATTTCCCTAAAGGGATTAATGAAAGTACTTCTTCTACTTGTATCAATATTATGACCACTCCTGGGTCAGAATGAATTCGGTCCAGGATGTCAAATATAAATAAATAAACAAGCACATCAGTCAGTTGTAGCAGAGTGTCAAACAATCATCATGAGCAAAGGACAATCTGACTGATGTCCAAAACAAAACAGGGTACCAGGTGAAAGGTGGTAGCATCTCAGAAACCACTAACTTAGTGATGTTCTAGAGCTGCCATAGTGAAGCTGTGAGGGCCTTCCAACAGCATAACAGTGGTGCCCCAGAGACCACTGATGCCAGAGGGGAAGGACAACCCCATTGAGAGGTACAGAGGTATTAACACACCACAGTGGAGCAGTTAACCTCGATAAATAACACAGGAGCAAGGAGACATCACTGAGTGAACACTTATGTCTGGGCCTGTGAAGCAAATGCATTGTTACAGTGCTCATAATGTTAGGATATGACTGTGATAACTCAAAAGCATTCAGTTTTAATCAAATTCAAGCAAAGTACAAATAATATTTAGGTGCCCTACTGATGTACTTTCTTCCTTCTGTTGTGCTTGGTCTTACTTTTCTCTACAGGTCCTGGCAGCATTGCTCCATGTGGCTTTGCTCTTTGCGACCAGCAGGTAGCAGTGATGGTTATGATATGTCCATCCCTGTGGACATTTCTGTGCATTCACTGCCTGAATGAACACAAAGAAGAAATGCATTACATTACATGACTTGTCATTCCTGTTTTTACAAAAGCAAGGATTATCAATAAGATCAATGACTGATTCAAGACCTTACCTCATCAGTAGCAGCCCAGGCTTTCCAGGAGATTCCATTACAATGAAAGAGCTGACCTAAGCTATCATTATAATGGAGAAGCCCTCTCAGCTCTGGAGTGCAGGGTTTAGAAGCAGGCCTAGTAGAAGTATTCTGAGGATGTAATCATTATACAAATTCATTTTAGTACAATAGATCTGCTGACAGGTGTAATTAGGTCTAATTAGTTCTTCATTATAATGTATTCAATTATGTAAAATGATTTAAATCCAAAATTCCACACCATTTAAAAATATAGAAAATTAAAAATGGTGAAATATAGTTTGATATGAAAGTGATGTCTGATTTTATGATTTGTGTATAATCACACAATTATAGAATGATGTAGTTGTGATACTCAATTACATTTATATCTCTACATTTTTTACTAGAGATGGTCTGATAACTCACAACTGATTCAATTAATTAAAATGTTTGTATTACATCACATTATATAGACATATTTCATGTTATTTAGGGTACTAGATACTCTTGTCAAAAGTCATGGTTATTAAAAACTGGTTATTAAAAACAAAATACTCTAAAGCATGCAAATCAGGGATATGGAAAAACAGCCAGAAGAAGAAGTTGTGTGGGCTAGACGACAGAAAATTACCACTACTGGTGACTGCACTAATATACTGAGCACCCCTAATCTTTACATTCTGTAATGTAAATATAATATAAAATATGAACATGAATATATAAATGTGAAATATCCCACTAAACATTAGACGTCTTATGGACATGCAGATCATGTCTATAACGCAACATAAACATCATCTGTACATCCATTAGATGACATTCTGTGACAATGAATGTGACTTTAATGGACAAGGTACAAATACTGTGGCTGTGAACATCAACAAACATGAACTTCTCTGTAACAATGATGACGTACAAACACTAGGGTGACAATGTGGCAAAGACTGAAATACTGGGACGGCTTTTAAAGCACAATCAATCGGTCATGACAGGAGATGGCAGAGGGCTGTGAGCAGACAAGACACAGGTGCATACAATGAAATGTGATGAGAGTGGGGGCGTGAACAAGACATGACGAACGAGGTTCATAGACAGCACAGGGAGACATAACACGTAAACACACAGACAGATGGGTTGGGGGGCGTGGCCAGGGACGTGGCAGGGTCACAGTATGAAATTTTTGACAACAAATTATTTTTTTTAATAACATAGAAATTATACCAGAATATTTTTGTTTTGACAAAACAAGACTGTACACAATGTTTTGCTAAACTCAAATCATAATAAAAGATCTCCACCTCTGCACTCAAGCACACGTGGTTCAGATTGTAGAATGTGCATGTCTCAGTGAGCTATGGTGAGAATGAATTAATCAAAATGTTAAAAGCATTTAAGGTCCAGTGATACTGATTCTGTTCACTGAACTTTGCTTCAGAATGTATTTGATGTTGAACCGAGTTGTACCTGAGCTGTAGATCCTCTGTGTTTATTTGTGGGCAATGCTGTAAGCTGGCTTGTGATTTTGGCTGGGAGTGATGAACGCTGCTGTCCTCTACTGGTCACCTGCACTTGGGCTTGTCGTCCAGTGTTAATGGGTGCAGTGTCATCCTCCACTCTCAGTGACATGATTCCATGATACTGCAGTAAAAAGTCATGTTTATGATGATGCACAGTACAGCCTAGCACTGCACAGTCTACAGAATCATAGCTGAATAGAGATGTGTTTAAGGTTTTGTCTTAAATAAACATCTGAAGGTTCGTCTTACAGTGTAAACAACATCAGATCCACTCTGAATGACTGAAGAGGGCCGAACCTGTGGGTGAAAACAACAATTTACACAAAATACACAGAATCACTGACAAAAATGACCAACATCTACATTAAATGATTTATAGCAGTAAACATTACTCACAGTTTTTCCTTTGCCATTTGTTCTCAGTCTTTTCTTAGTGCTGGATGGAACAACTTGAGGCAAATCATCCCCTCTGGTGATGGGCAAAGTCTCCACCTGGATGGAGCCATGTCTGGGGTAGGGTCCTAACTGTACCTCCTTACCCTGAAGAACAGTGCCCCCTGGGGTCAGCTTCACTCCACACTGCCCTGTGGAGTAGGACAGGAACTGGATGAGCACTGAACATTCTGCCTATTTAGCATCACTCATTATAAAACTTCTGTGAAAGTCATTCTTTATAGGTTCTTAACCGTCACGTATGTTAACAGAACATTTCTATTGGTCCATTCCTCATGAAAGGTGACAACTCAGAGCAGCAAAACAGTGATATTAAATATGAAATATGGCGCAAAAGTACAAGTTACAAGGTGTTGTATAAGTGTAAGCAAGTCACATTTTTGTCAAACTGTCAAAACTTCTGCAAAATGTCAAAGACAAATGTAAGAAGTTGACATGAGCATTTGAAAATACTTCAGTCAGAAGTAATGTGTACATACTTTGTCCATTTTCCTGAGATGTAGTCAGTCAGACATGTCTGGGGTTCAAATACTGCAGCTGCACAGTCTTTAACATTGACTTAACACAGTCTAGTAGCATTGCTAACAACCACTAGAACTCAGTAGTCACCTAAATTTACTTGTTTCTGTCAAAGTCACCAACACTGCTTCCAGTCAGCCTCAAAGTGCATCCAGATCTTAATTAAGGTCTCACATTTTTAACATGAACTACTAAAAATGAATAAATCTATGGTTATATGACACTGTGGGTATTTCAGACAGCAGCAGGGCTGGAAGAAGACTGATCTGGGATCACATTCTTACATATTCCTGACGCTCATCATTAAAACAGTAATAAATTGTATTCAAGTTCACAGTAAGTCATTGTGTGTTATTATTACATTGACTGTGAGACATAATTAAGACCTGGATGTGGTTTGAGTGCTTTGTGAGAAGCTTTGGTGATGTGTTTTGAAGCTGTGATATTTGGGTGACTACTTTAGTTTTAGCTTAGCATAGATTTTATACTCCACACATTACCAGTCAAAAGTTTTAGAACAGTTTTAGAATGTTTCTGGTTTGTAGTTGGTCAGAGGTTTAATCTACAGTAAGATAATGACCCAAAACAAGTCCAAGCTCTGCCAGAACCATCTCAGGAAAAAAGAACAAGATGGTCAGCTTGAAAACGGAGTGGCAGCACAGTCTCCAGACTTAAACCCCATCCAGCTGATTTGGGATGAACTGGACAGAAGAGTGAAAGCAAAGCAAACCTACAAGTGACACATTTGTGTGATGTTCTGCAGCAGATTTGTGAAGAACTGTCTGAAGAATATTTGATGTCTGTTGTAGAAAGAATGTCACGAGTGTGTTCAGCTGTTATATCTGACAAAGGTGCTACTGTGATGAGTCTAAACTTTAGATAGATTTTGGTCTATAAATTGATTCTATGATGTCTTATTTAACTCCTGTGCTTTCATTTCAGAGTGCAGTGAGACATTAAACTCAATCATTTTCAATACAAAACTGGAAAAATTGGGGTGTTCTAAAACTTTTGACCAATAGTGTATGTCTGGGGTACGTAGACAGTTGTGTAAACATGATTGTAGTTTATCATTCCTTCAATATCATGATTTTGTATCAGGCTGACCTTTTTTTGCATCCTCTATTGTAACATTGGCTTTGGTGATTCCTCCCAGTGTAGCACCTACAGGAGAATCCAGGGTCACCTCAAACAGTTCCTCAGCTTCCTCCAGAGAATCCAGTACCAGCTCCACTCTCCACAACCGAGTGGACATGCCTGGACACACAAACATTTAGTCTGGAATAAAGCTTCTAGGAAAGCAGGTAAAGTGCTAAGCATCCTGAATAATATTACACACACGTGGGCTGCATGTGAAATTGAATGTGAAAGTGATAAAAGTTGAGAACTTATAAAGAAGAACTTCCAAAGGTAAAGTACAATACCAGGGTCAAACTGAATCAAACTGGATGTAGCAGGTATGAAATCCTTTCCAACAGATGCTGTTAGTTCTTTTATCTGAGGAGCGAAGAAGATGCAAACATTTAAATACAGTAATCGAAGCACTTGGTGTAATTTAGTATAATTAAAACTGCAGTGTTTACTGAAAACCACTAGGAGGCAGTGCACAATAGAAAGTAATATTAATTTAATAAATAAAAAGACACAAGAGTGATTTTCCAATTCAGTGCAACTACAGCTGAAAACAGAAGCCTACGCTGGTTCACCTTCACAGACACATATGATGAATCTTGTATATTGCCCTTCCTCTGAATGGTAAGTGAGAGAGATCCATGGCTTTCACAAACACGATGCTCTGATTTTGTCAGCTCTATTTGGGCCCAGCTGAACTCTAACCTGCAGAAAGGACACAAAGATCAACCAAGTCAGCATTCAGCCACATCGCTTTTCACCAAAAGTGCCTCAAGAAATCAAAAAATGATCAAAATGTTTGTTTGACCTCAACCTTTAACATGAGCACATACGAGGGTCAACTTGCCATCATAACTTTCAAAAGCATTTACTTGTGAGATGGTCCAGTGTTGCCCAGCAGATCAGAGACTGCAAACTCCAGACTGTCAGTCAAGGCTTCTAAAGCAGAGTTAATGATATAGAGAATGTTCCTCCTGTTCAGATCCCTCTGAGTGAAGCTCTGCCGCACAAACTCACCTGTAGAGAAAAGGGCTGAATGAGCATTCAAACATGCTGATGAAAACCTTTTTGCTTATTACTATCAGGCGGCACGGTGGCTTAGCACGTTCAATGATGGATTGAACAGTGCTCCTTGGGATGCTAACCCTGCTTTAAACTTTATCTCTGACCTGGTTCCTTGGTCTTCATGATGCTGTTTGTTCACTAGTGTTCTCTAACAAACCACTGAGGCCTTCACAGAACAGGTGTATTTATACTGAGACTAAATTACACACAGCTGGACTCTATTAACTAATTAAGTGACTTCTGAAGGCAATTGATTGCACTGGATTTTGTTTAGAGGTATCAGAGTACAGGGGCCTGAATACTTTTGCACGTCAGACTTTTTTAAGATTTTTATTTGATTAAAATTTTCATTCCACTTCACAATTATGTGGTACTTTGTGTTGGTCTGTCACTTAAAATATCAATCAAATACATTTACGTTTGTGGTTGTAAGGTGACAAAATGTGAAAAAGTTTAAGGGGTCTGAATACTTTTGCAAGCCACTGTATATTATTATTAAGCATATTGTTATTATAAAACTTATTTTGCAATAAATCTATTATACATTAGGGCTGCGAATCTTTGGGAATCAAACTAATCGATCCAGAATCGATTCTTGGGGTCATGAATTGATTTTTTTTCGATTCTTTCAAATCCAAACGAAATACTTTACCGTTGCAATCTCTGCAAATCGCATGAGTCACGTCAAGCCCTTTCTTACCCAGGCCGGGTTTACGGTAAAATCCAAAGTGTTTCCAAATGGTTGCTTTCAAAGGCCGTGGCTTGGCTTGCATGCCTGTACAAAGCCCGCGCTGCTTCCTTGTTTTGCCTAGCACTATGGTGGCTGAGAAGGCACATCCGCACCCACAAAAAAAATTGATTTTTTGAAAACGAGAATCGTTCAATGTGCTCAAAGCGATTTTTTCCTGCACCCCTATTATACATAATGATACATAATTTATTTTTCTATTCTATTATTCAATTGCTTTATACTTCATGCTTTAAATTCAAGCTGATATATACCATATACTTACCACTCGTGGCATTCTCCAAGTAACCAAAATAAGGATCTCTGAGTATGCGGAAGGTGAGGTCCTCATCTGCACAGTTTGTGTCCTGAGCCTTTAGCTCTCTTGATGAGATATAGATTCCATAACGTCCATCTTTAAGAAGCTCCACTTTCCACAGGGACTCCAGCACCATTACTCTGGGGGCAGAGCTGTCTAATGCTTCAATCTGAGAATACACACACATACAGTACATATCATCATCCCCACTTTCACACAGCAAATACAGTATTAGATAAACACATTTCAGCACATAACACTGCACACCTGGATGGTGAAAAAGGCTGGTTCTATCTGCACCTTCCCTTCCACCAGAAAGCCTCTGTTAGTGCTGTCAGCGGCAGTGAAAAGAAAGCGGTCAATCTGAGAAGCTCCACCAGAATGCCTGTACACAACATCCAGATCCTGAACACTCTGCTGGGTGAAGTTACTTCCTGCAGCCAGAGGGACACCTTTCACAATCAGCTGACCATACTGTGGAGGCTGGACAAGTCTGAAGATCAGGGATTGTGGAGGGGTGTCTGGGTCAGACAGTTGAAGGTTATCAGGGGTTATGGTGATAGAGGAACCTTGAGGAACCTGTAATCCAGCTCTCTGCACTAGTGTAGGAAGAAGCCTGTCTGTCATCTCCACCAAAATTTCCAAAGTACCATTACGAGTGGATTTTCCATTACTGATGACAAACCTAGAGCAATGTAGAAGAGAGAAGGTATTAAATATATTTAACAATAGACCAGCATATGTGGTGCTGTTCAAAACAACTGATGTGAACAGTAAAGCGGCTTAGTTATAAAAACACAAGATGATTAAGATGCCAATGTGATTTTCACACAATGGAATTTGACCTCCGCATGAAACACACACACACACTAGCACACACAAAGTACGCCTCCAGTTTAAGGTAACACACTTTTAGTGTAACCGTAGAATTAGTA
>BRDA01073921.1:14353-32482 GCA_036984385.1 Crenuchus spilurus | reverse complement strand
ATACTGAAGATCACAGTCGAAGGAAGACTTCTGGAACAAGTAGACTCTTTCACATATTTGGGATGCAGAGTCACAAAAGCTGCAGACTGTGCCAGTGAAGTGAAGACAAGAATGGCCATGGGCATGTTGGTGATGGTCAAATTGACAAAGATGTGGAAAAGCAAGTCAATTAGCACCAACAGCAAACTAAGACTGATGAAAGCCTTGGTCTGGCCAGTAGCTACATATGGATGTGAAGCCTGGACATTGAAGAAAGAGGAAGAAAGACGTATTCAGGCTTTTGAGAACAAGTGCATCAGGAAGTTGCTGAAGATCTCATGGATGAAGATGATGACCACTGAGCAGGTCTATGAGATGCTAGAACTCAAAAGGAGTTACTGATGCACGTTAAATCCCACAAGTTACGTTACTTCGGTCATGTGATGAAGCGTGCACATGAGAGCATTGAAGGAAGTGTTATGACTGGACTTGTGGAGGGAGTCAGAAGACGTGGAAGACCAAGAATAACCTGGATGGATAACATCAAGACATGGACTGGATTATCATGTGCTAGCCTGCTACAAGTGAGAGACGGACC
The DNA here is from genome assembly GCA_036984385.1 of Crenuchus spilurus. NCBI lineage: Eukaryota > Metazoa > Chordata > Actinopteri > Characiformes > Crenuchidae > Crenuchus > Crenuchus spilurus. The sequence continues at coordinate 31,905 of BRDA01073921.1, read as the reverse complement.
ACATTGGAGAGAAGTGACTCATCTGTGCAGCCTACCATCATTATAACATGAAATGTGACATGACAGAACCTTCACATAATGTAAAAGGACTCAATGAGATATCTGAAGACTTAAGGTAACTGATCTCATCATTACCATTTTGTATTAGGCCAGTGGGGATACCAATACTTACATTAACCTTTGGTCTAATCTGATCGTAATTTGGTTGGGCTATGACTTCATAACAGGATCACAATGAACTAATAAAACTACAGACATTATGAGAATGAGGAATTAAAGTGTGGACACACATACTGTATAACTGTTGCAATTTAAGAAACTGCTTTTAATCTTCTTAAATTATTTGAAGTGAACATAAATGTTTCTACTGTATGTAATCTAATGTAATCAGAAAACAGATTCAGCTTTAGTACCTGTGTGTTTGTAGTTGATGATCCCAGCTTTTATGTCCTCTTGAATAAACCTGTCCACTACAATACCGTTCTTTAGCACCACCCCATAATAAGGCTGACGGGCAATCATATAGGTCAGCCTGCTGTCATCACTATCAGCATCTGTTGCATAGATGTACTCAGCAGTGATCACAACTTCCTGTCCCTCTGCACACTCCAGAAGAGGCTTTAGCTCTGGAAGCACAACTGGCACTTCATCGTTCACTAGAGTTACCTGTTAATGTTAATGGAAGCATTCCAGTTTGTTATTTAGTACTTGTTTGGTAAAGGATTCAAGGGCTGTTTCACAAAGAGGGATTGAGCCTCGGTCTTGACAACAAGGCATTCTAAATGGAGGCTTTCCACTAACAGGAAAATATAGTCCATGATGAGGCTTAATCCCTTTCTGGGAAATCAACTCCATTTGTTTAAAAGTCTGAATCTACTTTTTAAGCTCTGTTACCTTAATAGGCAAAACAAAGTCAAGGGAATTCACTCCATCTGTGGCAATGCATTCAATCTCATCATGATCAGTCTCTGAACTATCGTGGTGGTATCTGTGGATAAGAATGCACAAGAATCATCACACTGAATATGTTCAAATAGTGGACTATTACAGAAGTGAGGCAGAAAAAGTGAGCACAGTGCTGCCATATCTGACCTAACTTTTAGGTTTTTCAGGTCCCTAACAGTGAAGGTCTGGCCTTGACTCAAGGGGCTGCCATCCAGAAACACCGCCCCATGCAGAGGCCTTCTCTTCAACTCCACATGCAGAGAGTCCTCCAAAGAGTCCACATCACTCAAGCGCAAGTGGTCTACACTTACCCAGCATTCTCCACCCTCATCCACCGTCAGCTGGTTTACATGTACCTGTAAGACAACAGCATGATTTATGCTCATTCTCAACTGCCTTAGAGTTTAGTTACTTTTCATACAGTTTAAATAAACATGAAAGCTAACATTGCTCAACGTGGTTTCCCTCCAAACATATCATTTATTGTGTTCCAATTTATTCTGTCCATTCAGTCAAATTTTATGACATGAATAATGTGAACCAGACAAGTGCACGGCCGGTGAATTTGAATGCTGCATGTGCACATTAGTGCTTTTGTTAGTCAAATCCACCACCAGTGTTTTTCATCAGTGTGTTCATTACATGCAAATGTTTTTAGAAACATGATCAAAGAAATTGCGTGACAATATGGCTCTAAAGCAATCTAAATCAGAATCAGCCATAAAAATATCAATTTTACTCATAATGAAAGTATAACAGTGTGAAGTGAAAAAGACTGATGTGCTGAAAATGTCCAGCATAAGCGTCCAAACATGCTTGAACCTGATGATCCATGTTGTGAAAGGTCATCCGCCAATACAGGTTTTCCACAAATAACCCCATTGTTTCCTAACTGTTTCAGAACTTCCTGTTACGTTACATCTTCAGAATCATGTTCAGTACATTCACTACTCCTGTACTATGCACTAATACATTGTGCACAGATCATTACACAATTCTCAGGATAAAATAAAGTCCTGTACTGTGTCCATTAGGATAATTGAGGACTTTAATGTCTCACTGCAGCAGACGACTGATAAACATGGCTGGACAGGCGCCAGCCTCTACTCCGACAGCCACAGATATTAGTCATCAGAAATTAACACTGTCTACACACATTGTAGTCGAGCATGTCACTGTTTTTCACAGAGACTGAGGTATACTTAGTCTAAATTTCATTACCATATCTTCATTAATATTCAAGTTAGTCATGGCTGTTCGGGAAAAAAAGCAAATGGGACCCTGTATTATTACTGCATATCGGAGCAGTCAGTAAAACAGAATAGATTATACAGAAAACACCTGATGTTAAACCAAATAACTGAACATATAACTGTCCTTAGCATCTTTTCATAATTATCACTGTTGGAGCAAGCAGTGCATCAAATACAATCTCTATCTAAGAGGATCTTAACACTATGCAGTTTTGGGGAAACCTCGGTTTACTATGAAGAGGTGAGTGAAGCTTGCCTCTGGTTTCTGGTTGTTGACTGGCAGCACTGTGAGGTTGAAGCAGATTCCAGTGGTGGTGCGGCCTTCCTGGCTGGTCACAGACAGCACAAACTGAATGTGCTGAGGGTAAGGCCCAATGTCATGGACAGGAGGCATGTAGGCCACCTTCATATAGTTGACAGCATGCTAGGTAGTGGAAAGAATCCGGTTAGAGTTCAGCTTAAGCTTAACTATGAAAAAGACAAAGACTCTTTTTTTACCTGTGTGAAAAGTCTGAGCACTGGGGCATTGGGATCCTTGGTCAATTTTGGGATGCTATCAACCAGGAACAACCTCCCTGCATCAATACCTCTGACAAAAGCACAGAAAGAAAATGCTAAAATTTAAGAAAATACATTATATTATCAACACAAAAAAGAGGTAATTTTTCATTACAAACAGAACATAATAAGTGCAGCTTAACTGAATTAAGTGCAGCACCATATGTAAAATGAAGCAATGCTTAATAACCAATTAAACAAAAATTGTATATATATATATATATATATATATATATATATATATATATATATATATATATATATATATATATATATATATATATATATATATATATATATATATATATATATACACTATACACTGTTGCATATACAGCTGTTTCTAGAAAGTTATTTTTTGTATTACCCATACAAAATAAACAACACAAAAATGTAGTAATTTGTTGAGCAGAAAAACTGAATATTATAGTCATATTTTGACTGTTACATGAATACTATATACAGTATATAATAAGAATAATTATAAATATATTATAATAACTTGGCTGGGACCAGACAGATGCCATATGGCAGGGGTTGCTGCATTTTTAAACAAGTGAGCACACCAGTCAGTTGTAGCAGAGCACAAAATTATCCTCATGAGCAAAGTATGTGATATGACAGATGTTCAAAAAGGCATGGTAATATGCTTACGGGCCAAGGGTGGTGGCATCTTGTAAACGACTAACTTTGTAGGATGTTCTAGGGACTCTTTAGTGAAGGTGAACAAAGAATGGACTTCTTGTACTTTTAGTGCCTCCCAACTGCATAATAATGATGGCCCATGGGCCACTGTTGCTAGAGGGGAACGATGACAATGACGAGTGGTACAGACATGCATCACAGTGGACCAGTTAACTTCCACAGTTTACCAAATTAACCACCTAAAACAATCCATGCCACAAAATCTCACGAGCATCATCTGAACCAAGGGTGGTTATCTCACTTTTAGGTCGTCATAGTATTGTGATATAACTGTGTATAATATGTGTTGCGCATCCTGAAAATTTCTAAATAATGTAAACAGTATCCATGTACATAAATGGTAAAAGAAGTATATACAGTATATCAGACTTATTCTACTTTTAATTATTTTTTTAATTGTTTTAAGCATTTTTGTAGGCTTTTTTTCCACTCAACAAAGATTCAATAACAACAAAGATATTCTATTATGTCTATTCTAAACATTAAAATACATTATAATCCAAAAAGGTATTGATCACTTACCCGGAGGTGGTGCTGTAGAATGGTGGAGTGGTGACAGTGTAGGTAAGCTCACAATCTGGTGACTCCACATCAACAAAGTGCAGCTGCTGCTTGGTCAGATACACAACATCTGTCTCTTTGACTATTAGGTGCCGTGTGGCTCCTGGAACTTCTTTAGGTGGCTGGTCTGGGACTGGCTGAATTTGAATCACAATGATCTGTCAAAAATAAAAGATGAGTAAGAGATAGAATTCTGACGTGGTCTAGTATATAGCATACAGATAGCATACAGAAATACCGTATTTTCCGGACTATAAGTCGCGTTTTTTTTTCATAGTTCTGCCGGGGGTGCGACTTATACTCTGGAGCGACTTATGTGTGAAATTATTACCGTAATACATTATTACCGGTATATCATTTTACATGTTATTTTCAGACTAAACCGCAAGAGGGCGCTCTAGGCCCGTGTTGACACTGATGAGTCTGATGTAAGCGACGTAGAAGAAGAAGCGCCGCATCTTCTACCTCCGGAGTTAACAGAGTTGTTTAAAAGTGACACCGAGGATGAAGATTTCATTGGATTTTAGTTATTTGGAGTTACACGGATGGTTTAGTAACCTTTTTAGCATATTATATATGCTATGGTTTTCTGAATAAATCTTAATATGTTATGTTAACATACCAGGCACGTTCAGTTGTGTCAGTAACGTAAGCATACTGTTCAATTATTCAAGCCTGTTGTTGCCTCTATTCTATTTTTATTTTAAATTACTTTTCAAAATGACATGTCTGTGCTTGGTGTTAGACTTTATGAAATAAATTTCCTCCAAAAATGCGACTTATACTCCAGTGCGACTTATATATGTTTTTTCTTCTTTATTATGCATTTTATGGCTGGTGCGACTTATACTTTGGAGTGACTTATAGTCTGGAAAATACGGTACTTAGTATGTACAGATTCTGATACTATTAAAATAAAGTGCCTTATTGTATTATACCTGAGGATCAGAGAGGTTGGGAGGATCATGAAAGTCAGACAACACCACCTCGAATGAGTCGTCAAATACTTCACTGCCGAAATGTCTGTAGTACATGATGGAATGGAAGAGATCCTTTTGGAGAAAACGTGTTACTGGATAGCCTACAAAAGAAAACATGAAACCTTCAAGAAGTAAAACAGCAGAACACAAAAAAAAAAAAAAAAATGGATGGTTAAAAAAAAGAAAGAGGAACCACCTGTGATTCCTGGACCTGGCATCTTCATGATCTCGCCTGCTTGAGGAAGCCTTGTGATGTTGAACATAATATAGTCATCACTGGAATCCATATCTGAGGCTTGCAGTATAGACCCTTGAAGAAGAGCAGTTTGGCCCTCAGATAGTTCCAGGACCATATTGGTGATGAGGAAAGGTGGACTGTCATCTTTGGGCAGGATGTTGATGGGGAACTTGTGCCTGGTGTGGTGGCGGCCATCAGTGATTCGAAAGACCACAAAATCTTTGGTGGTATCACTGTCATCATGATGATAGCGCACCACTCCAGCCTTGATGTCACTTACTGCGAACATGAATCCCTTCCCACCTAAAATTAGCCACTTAAAATCAACCACTATAGCAGCATAAAAACTACTTTGTTTTGAAGATAATATTCTTTATCTGATGTAGGTGAGGAAACAAATCTAAACCACACCTCTCACAGTCAGCCTTCCATGCTGTAATCCATCCACAGTGATGATTCTCACAGCCCTCAGGTCGTCATTATCCACAATCTGAAGCTGCTCCCATGTGATGGGACGTGATTGACCTTCCAAAAGGCTGAGACCTATGGATATGCCAATATAAGTGAAAAGTGAAAGTAAAAGTGAAGTGATAATATAAAAACAGTATACAGCTGAACTATCCATGCTCCCACAAATGTGGTATTTCAAAACATCTGTTACAAAGTTGGACAAGTTTTGTACAAGTTCAGACAAGATAAATAGAATTTAAATTTAGTGCATCTCCAAAAATTGTGAAAAAGTTCATTTCTGTTCATAATTTAATTAAATAATTAATTTGTATTTTTTGAATTTGATAATTGAGGGGTGCAGAAAATTTTGTCATCTTGTAGTTCAGATTATGTGGACCACAAGTTGCAAAAGGTTGAAAATCCTTGATGTTGACCAGTTCTGGTTCTGAAGTACTTCAGCCCTGCACAGTTTATAGATTCTTCTTCTCCTGACTCAGTTAATGAGCTAATGAACAAGGTAAGTGAAGTGGGTGTGGTAGAATAAGGAGAACATGTACAGCTGTGGTGGTCAAGAATTAGGACTGAGAACCAGTGAAGTAGAAAAATATCTATAGTGCCACATCAAAAAAAAGTTCATTGTTCATGATTTGATTGATCATAAATGGTCATACATTTTATATTCTATACGTGTAAAGTGACATTTCAAGTTTTTTATGTTTTACCGTTGATCAGTCTGGTTTATAGCTCATGAAAATCAGAAATGCACAATCTGACATTATTAGATCATTTGCAGTTTGAGTAAATATCTATTCAAACAGTATCAACACCAAAACAATTATGAACACAAATTAACTTTTACTAATTGCTGGTTACATTTACTGTATTAGCAATTACTAATACCCACCCATGTTCCATGACACTCTTGGTGCATTAGTGTCTGCTGTCCTGACTGACACATGTATCATCACTGGCTGACTTTTCTCAAAGTAGAAATCATGGACCTCAAACTCTATCTAGTAGTGTAAAAGATGAGACATTAGCTACAGACAACAAATAACTTTACATTTTGTGAGTCAGTTAAATAGGCATAACTGTATATAACAGTATTACTGTATGAGCACAACTCTTGAGTATCTGATACCTCATAATTCCTGCGATGTGTATGGCTAGAATTGGGGGGTTGGTAGCTGATGAGCATGTCATTAAGGTCTGTCCAGGTGAAGGATGAGATAGACTTGGTGTGGTCAGATAAATGTGTGATGAAGCCTTCACTGGGTGGTTTGGTGATATTGAAGACCAGCCTGTTCTTAGGGGTCTCCGCGTCTACTGCATCCAGAGTGGCTGTGGACAGTGGAGTGAGGATGAACTGGTCCACCTCTAGGATGAACATTGACATGAAGGCAGGCTTGGGGGGCTGGTTTGGGACAGCACCTTTAATCGTCACAGGAATCCAGGCTTGCTCTGACTAGGTACAGCATACATATTGTATAATATCATAAATATCACATGAGATTGTGTATCATAAAAACAGGTAAACCTTTCTTCACATTCAACTCATCACTCTTACAGCTTAAAAACTGAGCCATGGCTTTATCATATTTACTTGGATTATGCTCCTGCTCCTGGTGTCTGTGAGGTCCAGTCTTATAGCAATGTAATCAATGTCAGGTGATGGAGGAGAAAGATGATGATAGCGAATACCCATCATTAGGAATTCATCACAGAATACTTTTGTTACCTTGACCAGTTTTAATCCTTTCAAACAACCTTCACTCTTACAGCTGGCTCTCGCCTTATTGTCTGCAGAGAAAAGAGTAAAAATGAAAAGGAAGAAGTGCTACAAATATGTTAATTATATAGCAAGTTATTTAGCATACCATCTGGCTTTATACACTCAATAAATAAGAATTTATACACTTCATTAAGCACACATGCCTTGTATTTACACTCTCCATCCATTTTATCTGCTCCACTATCCATATAGGCAGACTTTATAGTTCAGAGTGTCGTGCATCTATTTCTTTGTATACTTTCTATATGCATATCCTTTCCTTTGTTCTTCAGTGGTCAGGACCCCCACAGGGTATTTGGGTGGTGGATTATTGTCACCACTGGTGGTGTGTTAGTGTGTTGTGCTGGCACAAGATTTCATCCATTGTCCAATCTATTAAACACACCCATCTTTTTGGGCCATCTTGTAGATGTAAAGTCAGAGACAGTAGCTTATCTGTTGCTCAACTGTTTGTGCTGGTCATCCTCCAGTCCTTCATTGGTGGTCACAAGATGCTGATTAGAGGATGCTAATGACGGGATCATTTTAGTTGGTGCTCTACTGTCACACTGAGGTGTTTAAAAATATCAGCAGCTCTGATTTTTCATTTAAAAATTCTCCAGGTCAGGATTGTGAACAGGACAGTCCAGTATGTGGATTCTCTTCTTCCACAGCTATGCTTTTGTTATTTGTGCAGCATGTGGTTTTGCATTGTCTTGTTGAAAAATGCTTGGGTGTCCCTTGAACTGCAACCCCATAGCATGACAGACCCTGGCTTTTGAACTGATAGCAGTCTGGATGTTTCTTTTTTATATTTGGCCTGGAGCACATGGCCTCCATTTCTTCTTTAAAAAAAAGAAAAAAGATCTGGATACAGATTTACATTGTGTGATAGTCCACCCCAAATGTCTCCAAGTCCAGAGAAGTCAACTCCACATTACCACATGGTTAACATTAAGCTTTTTTTCACAGTAAAGTGATATTTGTGAATGCAACTCTGTATTATAGCGCTGGACAAAGATATGCCAAAGTAATCTGGTTGATGATGTAGAGCCGGCTGAGGGATCAGAGATCATGGGTGCTCAACTTAGGCTTCTGTCCTTGACCTTTCACACTGAAATTCTTCCAGATTCCTTGAATTATTTAATGATATTATGCAGCGTAAAGAGAACAATATGCAAATTGTAACACATTTGTTAACAAACTGGAGATCCTCTGCCCATCTTTGCTCCTAAAAGCCTTAGGATACTATTTTACCAAATCATGACTGCAATCACCTGTTGACATCACTATAGTGTGCATCTATACAGTAAGTGGAGTTCTAAATGATATTAGAAAAAGTGTTTGTTGTGAGGCAAATAACTAACTTATGTAGATGCCATACCTAATTGTTGTCGAATAGACACAAAGCTGTCTGGTTCATCTCCTCTTGGCCCCTCTAATTTGTCAGGTTCCCCAGTGACAAGCTGACCATGTGCAGGTAGATGAGACTCTGGAGTCATCACCCTAACAGTACACTCTAGGTTGGGCCGATGCTCATAGTGGAAGGACACCACATTACCATCCAGAATGTTAGAAAGTCCATAAAACTCAGGAACTTGCAGAGTCTGTGGTCCCAGTTTTATAACATTACATTCAGGCTCCATTATCTCAACATGGAGTGAGAAGACTTCGCTGTAGGTCTCAGTCTCTGTGAACCTAAAATCAAATCAAGGAGAAATGGCTTTTAACATGATCATCTAACATCAGTATCTGACTTCACTAATGTTTTTATGGAAAGCAGTAAAAAGGGGCAAAGTCCCTATTAATTCTACTGATTTCAGAAGAAATGCTGGATAACAAATTTTAGGGAATATATATGACCAAACCTGCTCTCTGCAGCCATTTAAATCAACTCCACAAATAAAGAAAACAGCTTACCTGTACAGCCGAAGTTTGACAGTGTCTTCTTTTAAAATAGGACAGCCATTGTGAGTATACTTCACCTCATCAACCAAATAGTGGCAGTCAAAAACCTGACAAGTGAAATAGCAGTTAACAAAAGCATAAGGAACCTAATACACTAGGATCTGCCTGAGGAACTAAAACATCAAAATGAACTTTGCAAAGGCTCACTCAGTAATAATGAAACAGAAAAGGACAACTGCAGCTTTTTCTAACTCTGACAGATTGCAGCGGTACACCACATGCCCAAGTGCTTTCGAAAGCCACATGATGCTAAAGTAAAACACTGAGAAGCAATTAGAATGCTTTAAAACTCTGCACATCATTATTTCAGCATGTTCCAGATATAATTTGGAAGTCTTACAAGAAACAACAACAATTCCAACACACTAAGAGCGTGCTTTTTCATGTTTGACTGTGGGTTCCATTCCTGTGGTCACTTTGTGGAAATAATTACAAACACAGAATACAAACAAAGTCAGACTGTACTGTTAAAAGAGGTGAAACAAACAAACGTGGCCTCTGAATCCTGTTCATCTGAGAAACTAATTCATTTTTTCCTATTTTCAGTCATTGAGCAGAATCATTCTCAATCACTTACAATTCTCAACTCACCTAAAAATCAGACTTACAGTTTATAACCTACACAGTCATATCAGAATATTATGAATATTATCATACACAGAATGTTATGACCCCCCCAGGTTTGGCCCGGGAAGTCACAGATGCTATATGACAGAGTTTGCTGCATGTATAAATAAGTGAGCACACCAGTCAGTTGTAGCAGAGTGTAAAACCATCATCACAATGTGACTGATGTCCAAACGTGCATGATAATAGGGTACCGGATGCAGAGTGGTTGCATCTCAGAAACCGCTAACTATGTGGGATGTTCTAGAGTTGCAGTAGAGAAGGTGTACTAAGAATGGACTGCCAACAGCATAACAGTGGTGACCCGTAGGACACTGATGATAACGACTCCAGTGAGTGGCACAGAGCAACTGACACACCACAGTGACACAGTGTCAGAGGTCATTTTGTTGTTATTCTCACTATTAGGTAGGTGATCATATTTTAATATGATTGTGTATAAACCAAATTATTATCTTCTATATAATGTAATAACATGTTTCCACAATAAGTTCATCTGCAAAAATATTGTTTAAAATAATAGTGAATAATATTGTGGGAAAAGTTCATTTGTGTTCATTTAATTATTTCAAGCTTTTTTTAAAAGTTGATACTGTTTGAATAGTAATTTAGTCAAAATGAATTATTCTAATAATTTGAGATTCTGCATTTCTGATTTTCAGAAAAAAAGATTTTTTAAATTAAATTATGACCAACAATGAACTTCACAATATTCTATTTTTGAGCTGCACTAGTATTATTGTACAAATTATGCAAGTACTATGCACAACTTCACTGAAGTGTAGAGATATTACTTTACCAGTCAGCATTTATCTTTCATCACATTCTCGTTTAACTAATAAGTTGACTGTGGAAGGCTGAAGGTTGGACTAATTAGATATCCTTCTGAATGGTATGTGAATGAGGTGTTTTTTTTTTTTTTTGATACTGCAGTTTCTTTCACCACCAAACGTCCATGCCATATGCAATACAATCATTAACGCTGGATCAACAGAATGAAGAACACTGTTTGGTTTGATATCTGATCCAAAGACTCTACGGTACAGTGACAGAAATAACTTTGAAAAGGAATTTAGAGGACAAAACCACAAGAACCGCAAAAAATCTTTAAAATGACCTGCCATGTTTAGCAGTCTTCAAGTGCAGCTGTTTTTGCCCAGAGTCGCAATTACTAGCCTCTAAAACAGGTGGTTTGTCTAATTAGGCATGTAGTGACCTCAGTTTAGGCACCAGGAAAAACACCAAAACATCTTCTTCAGTTTTCACTGCATTATCTACAATAATACAGAATTACAGGTTCTTGTTTAATAGAAAAGTACGCTGATGACATGCTTTAGAGATACACTTTATGGACAAACGTGTTGGACACCTGCTCATTTATTTTATTTTCAGAAATCACAGGGGGTTTTTTTATCCTGCTTTTGTTGGAGTATCTGACTCTACTGTCCAGGGACAACTTTCTACTAGATTTTGCAGCTTTGCTGTGAGGATTTGACTGCATTCAGTGACAAGAGCATCAATGAGGTCAAGATGCACAACTTCTCAACACATCCCAAAAGTACTGGGGAGCACCATCATTCCAGTGAACACAGTTACACTGTTCCACAGTGCAGTGCTGGGGGTCTTTTTACCCCTCTAGCTCATGCCTGGCATTATGCATGTCATGTTTATCTGCTCCACAGAGTCATATTCTATTGGCAGTGCTTCCCTACAGGGACTAGACAAGCTGTGTGTGCATTTACACATCTGTGTCAGCAATGAGTGCAACTTAAAATAGCTGAATGCATTCATTAGAAGGGATTTTTTAGATGATTTTGCATTATGTGACATAACAAAAAAGTTTGATAAACAAACTCTGAGAACAAATGGCTTGTATTTTCAGATGTTAGAAAAAGAACAGAAAATTCAAACTACCTGGAGTTTGCCAGCATCTCTTGAGCTATGCTCCTAAAGTAAATGTTCCTAAATTAATCCTAACTTGGTAAAATGAAATAAATGTTAAAAGTGCAATTCATTTCAAAGGTTTCAATTTACATTGACTTCCCGTCCATAATGTAATCAGCTACTTAAGCTCATCATGACAACTGACATAAGCTTACATAAACATTAAGCTTAATTTTAAGCTTATTCCAATAAACATCTGTTGTTAAGGTTGCTTTTGTCCATTTTGAAGTGCTTCAGAATTAGTGGTCAGAAATGTTGAGTAGAAAGATTGTGTAGGTGCAGTTATAAACAATATCCTTCAGTAAATCATTGTGCAAAGATACTCAAAGAGTCCTCCATGTTATTAACCTAAAGAACACTTTCAACACCTTCATTTTAAGAGGATAAAATTAAAACTGGAAAGACAAGGTCAAGTGTGTCCAGTCTTAGCCACAAAGGGTGTATGTATGTGTTTTAATTTCAACTAGGTGAATAATCTAATCAACTGAATGTGTAAATCTACTGGCACTTTGTAGATACACAGTAAATCTGCCAGTGTTAAATCAACACTATTAGAGTTAAATTAACAATAAGAGTGTTACATTTTGACACCATCAGTGTTAATTTAACTCTAATAGTGTTGATTTGACACTGGCAGATTTACTGTGTAAGACTGGTCTCCACTGGACTAGGTATCTGCTGAACTAATGGGACTACCTGAGGGGTCAGTGTGCCGACTCGTTGTGTAATAGGCTCGTTTAAAATCACTTCCAGCTTGCAGGCATCCTTCTGTCTGGGTATATGGAACAGCAGATCTCCTTCCTGCAGGAAAACTGACTGACCTCTCTTCACCCTCAGGCCAAGGTTGGTCTTCACCAGGGAGCTACAAGTCCAGTGCAAAAGCCCCAGCAACAGGAGAAGCCACATATGGGTCCTTCTGTGAAGAGTCATCTTCAGTTTTTCAGATCGGAGTTCCTCATAGGCTGTTCAGTTTGAAGGAAAGTATGATGCTCCGTTTGACAAATGCACAAATGAGACGTAATTAAACTGATAAAGAATCAGCTTCAAAGTGGATGATTTACATCCATCTTCTCTGAAGGCATCTTAGCCACTGTGTCCCAGGTTCAGATGAGCCCTGTAAAAGATCAGAAAATAAAAATTATGTTCAGATCTGTTGCTCATCTGTGAAAGTTAACAGTAGCTGCTAGACTCTGTCAGAGTTCATTATTTTGTTTAAGGAAATGTTCTTAAATTTTTTTTGTAAAAGTAATAATTATAATAGTGATTCTAAAAAAATGGACATTGTGAAAAACTTGAAAAAAGGTAAACTGAAATTTTTCTTTACATATAAAATTACACAGAAATCCAGAATCTCAGTTTATTAAAAAAGTTCAGTTCAAGTTTGAGTAAATAACTATTCAGACAGTATCAACATTAAAACAAAAAAGGATAAAAATGTGTCACTGTAGTTGTCACACCCCAGCCTCAGCCTCATCCATCTCCTTGTCTCTGGCCATGTGTATGTCTGGGTTTACGTCCTGCCATGTGCTTTTGTTGATGTTTTGTTGATGTTTTACAAGTTAATGTATCCACTTCCCTGTGATGTCATGTTATCACTCAGCCCTGCTGTCTTGTTAACCGTTGTTAATGTGTGCTATCTAGCCCTCCCTGTGTTTCCTAGTTTTGTCAGTCATTAGTTGAATGTCCGTCATTAATGTTGGTTAATTTAGTTTCTGTTTGTGTCCTGCTTGTCTAGCTTTATTTGTATCAGTAAAACTACATTTTGGACTCAACCACTGCATTCTTTCTTTGTTTTCATCTGCCCTCCACCATTACAGTAATGTAAATAATGTATAATGTATGTGTAATGAATGGCCTTTTCACAATATTTTTATTTTTGGAGATTAACTTTGATTTAATAGAACTGAAAGGCTGACTTTTGAATACACTAATGATGCTTTAAAGGGTTTTCCTTTTGACCGAAATCTTGGTGTACGTGGTTCTTTAAAATAATCTAAAAAAGTTTCAACATTGGTTCAAGTCATAGAACCTGTTTTGGCACAAATTTTTACCAAACAGGAAAAGATTGTAAAGAAAGTGATCACAGTTGTGTTATCAGTAATATGCCATTAAATGAAGCCAATCTGTTTGAATGTTTGTGATTATATGTTGTGCAAGGAATGGCATATAGTCACCCAATTACAGTGTGTAAGGAGGGCATGCAAAATCAAAGTAATTCGATTATTACCTCTATTACACCTAAAACATTAGAACAGTGGGGTTTACAAAGGAATACAATTTAAAAATCTAATAAGGAATAAATTTTTTAAATGTCTTTGCATTATCTAAGGTTTGAAAACACTATATTTTTTTGTTATTTTGACCTGTTGTCTTTTTTGCAAGCAGATAGACAGACAGACAGAAATAAAAAATAATGTTACTTTAACTCAAACACATATTAAACAAGAGAAATTTATTATTTGCAGTGGTCTCTTAATTTTCAGAACTCTGTAATAAATAAAAAGTCTATTTTACACTCTGTAAATAAGTCAACCTGGTACTTTATTCATGGAATGTGCAGCTCAGTAATTGTAGAAGAAGCTGCTGAGGGTATATTTCATTGCCTAAATACATACAGATCTCCAACATAAACCAAAAATGAAAATAAAAGACAGGTTAATAGTGCAGTAATCAATTCTTTCAAAGAGAACACACTCCATCAATATTTCCTTCAGTCTGGGAAAAACCTTACATTGACACGTTTGACTGACGTTTGTGGATAAAGTGGAAAATGCTGCCCAGAATCACTAAGATGAGATATCAACTTAAAAGATGACCTTTAACCACAAGCAATCCTCAGGCCCTAGACTATCAACTTTAGGAGGAGGGGGCTGTCTCATCTGTCAGCACTGAAAACACAGCTAAATGGGGTTAATTTCTCCAACCACAGTTAATTGGTAAAGCCCCAGGGATGTGAACGGCTTTCACCTTGCTGTCACGTTTACATACACTGTGATTTATTCAGCCAACCTTACCAGGTTATACTTTAGAAGTGAAAAGAATTATATCTGGATTGTACAAACATGGACAAACTACTTGCCAAAGGAAACTTAAAAATGTTTGTACTTAACTAGTTTAGTACTTAGAAAGTACTAATACAGGACATATCAATGTTGTTTCAGTCTGTACAGTAGCTGAAACTGACAACATTCTTTTTACACTAATTTTGGTATGCAAAACTTTACTCAAGCCATGCCAACAAACAAGTGAACTCGAAAGTTTGGTTTTCATTAAGTAAAAAGGAAGTGAGCAGTAAATCTCACTAATGTAGTGCAGAGTGGGTCACATTTCTGCTGTGTAGGAAAAGTCCTTCACTTTTTCTTTGGTTAGTCGCTACTTTATCAGCATTTTATTATGAACCCTCCTCTGCAGGGCTGATGAAGTGCTTTTTATCCAGTGAAGCTCCTATCTCATTTATTTATGAGGCTTGTCAAAGGAAGTGGCTCAGATTTTATCTTAGGAGTTAGAGGTTAACTGTACTAGCTGAATTTACTAGCAGTATTTGATTTAAATGTAGATAAGGAACAACTACAGTTTTGGAGGAGGACCACCACCACCCCTTATTCTCCATACCGCAGTCCTATCCATCTGATCTCCTTTCATCATGGGAGGTACGACTCTCCAGCTCAAAAAGAAGATGTCCAGAACTCCCCCTCCCTCCAAGTTCTCAGAGTTCTTTCCTTTATTATAGCCTGTCAGCTCCTTTCATACAACTGTATACACTCACTGGCCACTTCATTAGGTACACATACCTTGTATCTAGACTCATTGTACATTTTATCAGCTCCAATGACCATGTAGATGCACTTTGTAATTTTACAATTACAGACTGTTTGTTTACACACTTTATTAGCCTCCTTTCACCCAGTTCTTCAATGGTCAGGACCCTCCACAGAGCAGCTATTATTTGTTGTGGATCATCCTCAGCACTGCAGTGAGAGTGATGTGGTGGTGATGTGCTGGTGTGTTAAAAGTTGATCAGATGCAGCAGTGCTGCTGTTGATTTTATACATCTCAATGTAGAGAAAATAGTGTCCTGTGACCAGCAATGAAGGACTAGAGGATCAACAGAAATTGTGCAACAGATGAGTTACTGTCTCTGACTTTACATCCTCAAGGTGAAAAAACAAGGTATCTAATAGAGTGGTCATTGAGGTAACACAGTGTTTAAAATCTCCAGCAGCTCTGCTGTCTGATGTACTCATACCAGTGCAACCCACACTAACACACCACCACCACATCAGTGTCACTACACTATTGAGAATGACCACTCATTTGTATCTAATTATGTGACCACTTCAAACAAGATCTGCAGTATAATTCATAAAATATAGTTTGAGATATTTAACAGCACTACTAATATACATTTTAGTGAATTATCTTTTATAAAATTATCTTTTATAACACAAAGAAAAATGCTGCTTAACCTATTCAAGCACAGCTATCCTGTCAGTGAATTCTGTATTACATTCACTGATTATCTGAAAGTTGTAATGTAATCATCATATGTTTATAATAACGTCCAACCCAGCAAAATGTAAGACAGACAAAATACCTGTAGTCAATATGGATAGGATGACCAAAGCAAAGGTTTTAAAAACCATGTTCAATCAGGGCTAACTAAAAGAGTATGTGGCTAATGTTATGACTAGCCATGAAGAAATATTACTGAAATAATTGAATGTGAACATCATTACACAAAACACTAATGCACAAATCTCGCAATCTAGCGAGCACCACGATACTGCTAATCCTTGAAGAATTAGCATCAGCTTTGCTACATGTACTAAAACTTTTGCTAAAAAAGTTTAAAGGTGTACCAAGTGTAAATGAGTGCGCAAATCATCACCATTCTCACTGAATGACCATCAATGTGCATCTGTTAGAAATCCTATGAGACCTAATATCTTGGTCATGCACTTTGCCTTAATAGAAACCCACCTGATACTGAGAAACAGATGTGCTTTCTAAATTATTCCCCTAACCCCAAACCACTGTTTAACTCTCTTCCAGGTTTTTCATTGGAATTGCATCATACTTTTCATTGAGAGCACATGTCAACACCTGGTAGTTCACACACATGGTATACATTGAGTCTCCTATACAAGTCTCCTAACCATTGGAACAGAACAGCAGTACCCACCTGCAGTTTAATCTTTAGTCATTTAAAAGCTGTTTGCTTTAAAAGTGACACATATATGAACCATTCTTGAAAAGATTTTACTTAGTTGTTCAAAGGTTCACTAATACTGGGTGTATATATAAAGGTACAAGTGCATCTCAAAAAATATAATATTGTGAAAGTGTATATTGTCAAAAAGGTGAATTCTTATATTTTATATTCATTACGCACACTAAGATAATTAAGAACATATTTGTACTTGGGAGTACAAAGGCTTGTCGCTAGGGCTGTACTTTATTGAGGTACAATATGGTAGCTTTCTGTTGTTGTACCCATGAGTTTTATTTTGAGTACCCATGTTGTTGTCTTTCGATGGTATAACATGGAGTTA
>BRDA01073915.1:0-12163 GCA_036984385.1 Crenuchus spilurus | reverse complement strand
CGACAGGAAAAGTAATTAATTATTTTATCCCGTTACTGACAAAATGACGTCGTTACCTAATGCCGTTATTTTTAACGCCGTTATTCGCAACACTGGTTCTCTCAAAAGTCTCCAAAACAAGTTCAAAGGCATCAGTACTCTTCCTGCCCTGTTTTTATTGTCCAAGTTTCACATCCATAAAGAACCACACAGAATACCCTAGCTGGGAGTATTGTACTGAAGAAAAAATATTAAAATAAAGGAGCTGTTATTATTTGTATACTCATGTTTTATGTTCATTACACATAAAGTCACATTTCAAGCCTTTTTAAAAATGTTGATATAGCTAATTAAAATCTAGAATCTCAAATTATTAGAATATTATATTTTAAGTTTGAGTAAATTATTATTCAGGCAAAATTGAAACAAAAATGCTTTTAATATGCCCCTTCATGTGTAATAAATATTAAATTAGTTCACCTTTTTTTAATTAAATTATGAACAAAATTAACTTTAATTTTTTTGGAGAGGTACTAGCAGTTAGCTTGTGGTTAGCTGACGTTAGATCATTTTCCCGCCTTATTTATTAACTCAGGAGAACTAGTTAGCCAGCTAGCTAACAAAACAGCCAGGTAAAACAAGGTGTGCTGACTATAATTTGCTACAAATCCATAATGTATGTAGGTATTTTAACTCTGTAACTCCTTATTGTTTCACTGTAAATGTACTTTATTTACAGTGGTGCTTAAAAGTCTGTGCAGTGACGCATCAGGCATGCTAATGATTTTGGCTCTCACAGTATCAAAGTGGGTAAAATACAGCTAAACCTGCCAGAAAAAATGAGAGATCGACTATAACCTGAAGCTTTGTTTTTGGATTTGTACTTACTCATTTGTATTAGGCGATGTTTCATGCATTTTTTGTGGATTTTGAAACGGTATCAAGCTAACAATCCTGTTCACGGGCTGCTCCGGAACAGTAGATGGTGCTGTTGTGGCGCGTGTTTGTTTACACCGTGCAGACGTCAGCCAGAGGAGCTGCTCTGTGAACATGGTCCAGTGTTTTGTAGCCGAGTGTGACCACAGTTACAGTAAAAACCAGTGCAGTTTTTTTCGCTTGCCCAGCGACGTCAAGGCAAGAAGAAAGTGGGAAATATTATCGGGGTGTGTGTTCATGAGCAGGCAGAGAGTGTCTTGTGCTCAGTGCAGACAAACGCTGTAGAATTCCTCCGTTCCACCTTAAATCTGCAAATGTTTCATTCAGCCTTGGGACCAGCTGTTTTGCTCAGTTGCGTTAACTGATGTGTCATTTAAGGTGGAACGGAGAGTTTCAAACTTCAGTCTCAGATAATGTTTAATCGATTATTAGCGACATTATGAGACTTTCATATTTATAAGGACTTTTCTAACAGCGTGACATCAGCTGTCCGCGGAATATTGAACAGTAAGAGATTTAAACCGCTGTCCAGCTGAATGTGAGGTATGTATACAAGGTTTCAAACGTGTTCAGGGTTGCCAGGTCCACAATAATACTCTAGTTCTGCTTAAAACTATCCCTTCCTAAACTGAAACTATCCCAGTCAGAAGACTTCTGAAGAAGCTGTAACTTGTAAAAAATCTTTATTCTACTCTTAAATCTTGTTGTGTTAAAATAATGTAAAATATTTTCAGGGTTGCCAGGTGCACAGTAAAACTTCATCTGCTTAAACTCCCCCTTCATAAGTTGAAACTAGTCCAATCATAGAAGCTAAAAGTAGTATTTTACCACTCCTAAGTCTTATGATGGTCTATACTTAAAATAATCTTTTTCTTTTTATATTTTATATCTTGAAGCATTTTGTATATTATTATTACTGTTAATCAAGGAACCTAACCAATCTGGAAACTCTGAACGTGTTCATTGTTTTTGCATTAAAATTTGTTTTTCAGTAAAATTTGAAACTGTACAATGTAACAAATGAAGAAATTGCAGTAAATGGCAAAAAAATGTGAGCATTTTTCTTAAACGAACTACAAATTCTGTCACACTTATGATTTCACCCATGTGGTCTGATAAGTGCTGCGTGCAAAGATCCATGGGAGTTGTAGTTCAATTGCATATGTGTGTATTAGTACTACTGTGCTTGTAAGCTCACTAAATTACTCAAAACGTTTAACCGTCTACTACAGGGGACTTTGAATCCAGTTTCTGGTTCTGGATTGTGCAATTGCTGGTAGTCAGTAATTGCACTGCTAAATGTTTGGACCCCTAGTGCCATACCTACTGGAAAGTATAAAATCTTGGACTAGAATATGGATTCAAGGTTCATAATTTAAGACCAGGGCATGAATTATGAAATCATTGATTACTTTAACATGGTTTACTATAGTCTTGATTGCGTGAGGTGTTGCTTCAATATTTCTACATGATCCCATTTCTTGATGCTACCTACCAGTCCCTTTCCCAGCTCCATTACTGATGTTGCCTCCACCATACTTCACGGTTGGGATGACTTAATACCCTCACCATTTTCCTTCATATATAGAGCAGATTAGTATTGACAAAACAGTTTTTGTTTATCTGGACAGAAACAAGCTAGGTCTTAGTCTTGGTCATCATGTGCAATTAGGTGTTTGAAACTTAAGACATTATATCTTAATTTGAAACTAGTAGATCTAATAGTATCAATGCATACCGTACTGTTAGCTTGACAGCTGGCTAAACCTCTTACTGTTCAGCATCTACACTAGATATTTGAAACACAAATAGTCATTCTAAGTGTCATGCTTTTAACATCTGTCTTGGTTACTGTTGCCTTCATTCAGACGACCTCCAGACTGCTCTAATGAAAACTCAAGAATCTGTAGCTGTCACTTCATAGGAGGTGTGAAAGCTTCAGGGCCGAGTCTCTTCAAATGGAAGCAGGACAAGATTCCTTATCATGGAGTCAAGGTATTTACTTCATCTGCTAAATGTACTTTAATGTATAGAAGCACATGTCTGCCACTTGAAAAAAAAAAAAAGGTAATAGAGTGAGTCATAATTATGACACCAAAAGTCGTAATGATGAGACGCGCGGAGTCGTAATGATGAGACGCGCGGAGTCGTAATGATGAGACGCGCGGAGTCGTAATGATGAGACGCGCGGAGTCGTAATGATGGGAGGGCTTCCAGTTGGACAGGGAGCGTGTTGGCTGCGTTTGTGCATATCTCCAGGCGGTCGTGACATTATTTCTTTAAATTGGCATGCCTAACTGTACTTTTTTAAAAACAGACTTAATGGTAAACCTTTGCTACGTCTAAGCAACTACTACATCGTCTAAAACCCAGCCATTTCCAGCTAGAATGCCTACTGCTCAAACCAGAAGGGGGAAATCTCCATCCGATATGGCCAATACCCCTGAAACGACGGCTAGCGCAGACTCCGAACATCTGAGCCTTGCTGCCTTCCCTAACACCATTACTACCCTCAAAGAGGACATTTGTACAAAAATCGCCGCTGTGGCGACAAATTTGAAGGCTGAAATTTCTGCTGTTCGTGAAGGAATGAGAACAAGCGTTGCCTCGCTTCAAGCAGTCTCGGACAAACATGGCGCTCAGCTGGCGGAGCTGGAGAAGTCAGCAGGATTTAGCGGTGATATCCTTTCAGAGCTGCAAGTCAAAGTCAACCGGCTGACAGACTCAGTCTCAAACCTGCAGGATAAATGCGAGGACTTGGAATCCAGGTCACGGAGAAACAACATACGGCTGGTCAATGTACCAGAGGGCCTGGAAGGTAACCGGGCGACCGAGTTCATCTCTGAGCTGCTCAGAGACCTGCTCCAGCTCGATGAACTACCCCTGATTGACCGAGCCCACCCAAGGATAACGAATCCCCTCGCCCCTTCGTGGTTAGACTTCACTACTTCCAGACGAGAGAGCGCATTCTGCAGCAAGCTGCTCGCTTCGGGCCGCTACTTTACCGGGGAAAGAAGGTCTCCGTGTTCCCCGACTTCACCATAGCGCGCTTCTTGGAGACCGCGAGTGATGCTCCCCGATGGGAAAAGGCACTCATTTGATAACCCAGATGATGATGCATCGTTTGTCCAACGCTATCTATCTCCCTCAAAGTAAGGAATAAACCTGGGTTTGTCTCCGTGTCTCGAAACGATTTGGTTTTACTGTATCATGTTAAAATGGATAATCTGTGAGACTATACTTGGACTGAGACTGGACCTGTCTTACACCTGCTGGTAGGCTACATCCAAGTTTTTTCCACCAATCTATTGCAAAACACTAAGTTGCTGTTTCTTTTTAGTTGCAGTTCCGTTAACAATATTATTTGCTTGCTTCAGAGTGTTATGTATGATTGTTCACTATCAACATCTATTTTAATGCTATAGTCATTCTGTTCATATGGCAAATGCCCACTGCAAGACTGGGTTTACTTGCAGTATATTTCACATTTGGTATGCCCACATATGCTATTTGTCAGTGTCACCTGACCCCGAGTAATAGGTCACAAGTGTTTGGTAGAAGTTTATTGTAACACAGGGTATTATGCACTTATTTTTGGGAAGTGCTTTTGGGGTAAAAACTTTCTGTATATGTTGTTTTTTTATTTTCATTGTTTGTATTGTATATTGGTTTACCATGTGTGTGTCAACTATGCAGGAGGCAACAAGTCTTTTATTATTGTAATGTTGTCACTTAAAAGTGATTATGGCTAGCCATTGCCAGTCACATGATTCTGGAGGTTCACTAACATTTACAAGTTGGAACGTAAAAGGCTTGAATGCATCAGTGAAATTAAACAAAGTTCTTGGCCATTTAAAACAGCAAAATAACTTTTCTTCAAGAAACACATCTCACCATTACTGATCAGCGTAAACTTTGTAGGGGATGGGTAGGTCAAATGTACCACTCAAGCTTTGGTGGGAGATCCAGGGGGGCAGCTATTCTTATTCACAAACCAGTGCCGTTCTCAGCCAACAAAACTACTTCTGATCTGTATGGCCGTTATGTCCTTGTCACGGGTCGAATTCATAATACCTCACTAATCCTGGCTAATTTATATGGTCCTAATTGGGATAATGATGCCTTTTTTCGCAAGATTCTTTCCTCGCTGCCAGATTTGGATTCGCATCTCCTGATCTTAGGCGGTGATTTTAACTGCCGTTTGGACCCAATACTTGATCGCTCCTCTCCAACTGCAATTCGATTATCCAAATCTGGCAAAGTTATTAAAATATTTTTGGAACAGTATGCACTATCAGACCCATGGTGACTTTTAAACCCCAATAAAAGGGAATACTCCTTTTTCTCACCTGTTCATCAGACTTATTCCCGTATCGACTATTTTATTATAGATAAGAAATTAATGCCCTCTGTTCATTCCTGCTCATATGGCAGCATCACAATCTCAGATCATGCTCCAGTCATTTTAAAGATCTCATTGCTGGACTCATCTACATCTCGTACTCCTTGGCATTTCAACACTCTCCTCGGCATTTCAGCACTCTCCTCCTGTCTGATGAGGACTTTGTACAGTATTTGTCAACTCAGATTTTTTTTTACTGCCACTAACATTACACCTGAAGCCTCTTCCTTGCTCATTTGGGAAACCATGAAAGCATATTTAAGGGGGCAAATAATTTTATACAGTGCGTATAAAAGAAAACAGTGTTTAAAGCGACTCTCTGAGCTATCTGCCCTTATTAGAGACCTAGATAATAAACATGCATCTTCCCCATCACCAAACTCTTATAAACAACTTCTTGTTCTGAGATCTGAGTTTAATATTTTGTCTACATCCCAGGCTGAGGAAGCACTATTAAATTCTAGATGTCGTTATTATGATATCGGGGACAAGGCAAATAAAATACTTGCTTATCAGCTCCAGCAATCAGTGACAACTCATTTTATCCCGTAGATTGAAACGGTGGAGGGAGTGACAACTGACCCATTAATGCAGAATTTAAACATTTTTACTCAACACTGTATGAATCTGATTCAGTCACTGACTCATCTCAGTTAGACTTATTTTTTGATACATTACACCTACCCGCTCTTACCCCAGAACAACAAGAGCTATTGGAATGCTCACTCACAGATGAAGAACTCAGTACAGCTATGACGGCCATGCAGTGTGGTAGATGCCCTGGGCCAGACGGATTTCCAATAGAATTTTATAGGAAATTTTCTAACAAGATTATACCTCTTCTTCTTAAAATGCTTAACACATCCCTGGCCCTAGGCCATCTGCCACACACTTTACGCCAGGCCACCATAACTCTTATCCTTAAAAAAATAAGGACCCCGTGTCCTGTAGTTCATACCGCCCAATATCTTTACTTAATACCGATGTCAAACTGTTAGCCAAAGTATTAGCATTGAGATTAGACTCTATTCTTCCTTCTATTATTGGCCCTGACCAGATGGGTTTTGTTAAAAATAGGCAGGCCTTTTCTAATGTAAGGAGGCTTTTCAATATTATATATAACCCCCCATCTTCACCCCTTGCTGAAATAGTGATTTCATTAGATGCAGAAAAGGCTTTTGAAAGGGTCGAGTGGTGCTACATTTTCGAAGCTCTACATAGGTTCGGTTTTGGCAAGAACCTCTTATCTTGGATTAATCTTGTATTCATCACCATTGGCATCTGAACAAATAATAACTATTCAGATTACTTATCCCTCTACAGAGGTACCAGACAAGGGTGCCCTCTTTCCCCACAACTATTTCTAATCGTGATTGAACCACTTGCAGTAGCTCTACGGATGGACAAAACAGTTTATGGGCATCTTTAGAAGTGGCATCGAGCACAAGGTTTCACTTTTTGCAGATAACTTGTTATTATACATGTCCAATCCTACTCAGTCTTTGCCTTCTGTCCTAGCAATCCTGGACAGCTTTAGGAAAATTTCAGGTTACAAACAACTTGGATAAAAGTGAACTTTTCCCAGTAACTCCTACAGCTCGTCGCCTCACCATGTCCGGGCTGCCCTTCAGGAGTTCCCACTGTGGCTTCACCTATCTAGGGATATTTATTAGAAATAAGTTTTACAAACTATTCGAATACAACTTCTTCCCACTTTTTTCACATACTAAACAAGACCTCCAGCGTTGGACATTACTGCCCTTATCATTAGCAGGGTGCATCAGTGTAATAAAAATGAGTATACTTCCTAGATTTTTAGATCTCTTCCAATGCATTTCAATTTTCATCACCAAATCTTTTTTTATCAACCTAGACAAGACAATTTCTGAATTTGTGTGGAATAAGAAGGTTCCGGAAGTCGACTCTACAAAAACCCAAACACTTAGGGGGTATGGCTCTGCCAAACTTTCTCTTTTATTATTGGGCTGCTAATTTTCAACCTATCGTATATTGGTTGCATTTAGAGGATCTAGCCTCTGTGCCTGCCTGGTTATCCCTCGAATCTGCATCCTTAGCTCCCACCTCATTAGCTTCTCTCCTGATCTCCTCAGTACAACTACCAAAAACAAGCTGTAATAATATTATTGTCAGGACTACATTTAAGATTTGGATACAATTCAGGCGTCATTTTGGCATACAGTCGCTCCCACTATTTACACCAATTTGTGCAAATCCACTGTTTCCTCCTTCGCTACAAGATTGAGCCTTTAAGATCTGGCATGACCACAGTCTCAAATCAGTTACCGATCTATATGTAGGAGTTTTTGGCTCTTTTCAACAACTTGCTGATGTATTCAAGGTCACTCGTTCTCACTTCTTCTGCTATCTGCAAGTCCGTGATTTTGTGAAGAATAAATTGAGCAACTTCCCAAACCCCCCGCCTCAGTCACCTCTAGACACACTTTTTGCATCTTTCCCTACCCCTCTGAAAGGGGTTGTATCTATATTTTATACCAGAATCTTTGCCCTCCAGCCCTTTGACCATACTATTAAAACCCTGTGGGCTCAAGATCTTGGGGAAGATATACCGGAGGAGACCTTGCAGGCAATATTCGCGCGCGTTCATACATCCTCTGTGAGCGCGAAACACGGGGCAATACAATGTAAACTACTGCATAGGGTATACTAGACCAAGACTAGGCTGTCTAGAATCTATGGCAATGTAGACCCCAACTGTGACAGATGCCACCAAGCCCCGGCCAGTTTATATAATATGTATTGGACATGTCCCTCACTACAGACTTACTGGAACTCAATATTTAGTTCACTCTCAGGCATATTGCAAGTACCTGTTGCTCCCTCTCCACTCATTGCAATGTTTGGTGTCCTTCCAACTACGTTTACTCTATCAAAAGGCAAATCCAATCTGGTAGCCTGTCTGACTCTTATAGCAAGGCATCTCATTCTGTTACATTGGAAAAAAGCATATCCTCCTTCCCACACACACTGGGTAAAAGACACTTCATGAAACTTGAACAAATGAACCACACCCTAAAAGGATCCATAGCAAACTATTATAAAGCATGGGGATCCTTTTTAAAACATCTAGACGATGTTGAGCTCCAGGATCATCCAGATTCATATTAGCTATATTTAAAAGTGACTTGTTTCTAATATGTTCCAGGCTGTTGCCTCCTGCCTCTTTGTATGTAAAACTAAGACACTGTTATTCACTGACCGGTTGTTTTTTTTTTTGCTTTTTGTTTTTTTTCTTATTTTCATTTGTCTTGTCTGTTCGAGTCTGTGTGTATGTATTTTTGGTTGTATGCCATAAACCAATAAATAAAACAATAACAAAGAGTCGTAATGATGGGACGCAGAGTCGTAATGATGGGACGCAGAGTCGTAATATTGAGATTTAAAGTCACCTTGTATGTCATTATGACTTTCATTATTATGAGACTGTTTATATGGTCTCTGAACTCTGAGTGTACAGTGTTACTTTACAATGAGATGAGCTGAACTGAAATGAGCTTTTTGAAACCGTCTTTCTTTCTCTCTCTTTCGCCCTCTCTCTGTACATCTCACAGGAAGAACCTGAAGAGAAGGATATCATGAATACACAGGAAGGTCCAGGAAGACCCAATAAGATGAGCCAGGAAGTACTGTACACAGCCACAGTGGACACTTGTACAGGTCAGACCTGTGACTTACAGACTGAACTGTTTACTTTCATTACGTTGAGCATTGAAAACCTAATCAGTGGCTTCATGAGGCAGAAACTCCTGGGCCAGATCACAGTATACTGCACCATCCAAACACATTACAACAATTCTGCAAGCAAAGGCGGGCCAGAATTCCTCCACACTTATGTATGGCGCATCATGCGTTCTCTCACCTGATTGCAGTTGTTGGGTTAATGGGCTTTTTCACATGGGTGGAGGAGGTTTTTATTACATGTTTATCTCTGATAAATAGAAAATGTGACCAAATGAGCAAAATCAGGAGAAATTGCAAGGTGGCAAATACTTTTGTACAGTTATAAAGTTCAGGTTGTTTTGAAAGCCTTCTTTTGGTTCTAATCCACAGGAGGTGAAGCTGTAGAGAAGAAGATAATGCACTTTAAAGAGGAGGACACAACCGTGGAGACCAAAGCAACAGTCTGATACAAAGCTTCACTGATACATAAAGACTTATTGTGTGTGTGTGTGTGTGTGTGTGTGTTGGAAGTTGGAAAACTGAAGCATTTTACTTTCTGGATGCTGACAAGCTCTTTTCTGTTGTAATATAAGTTTCTTTTTAATATTCCCAAAGTGTTATTTCTAAATAAATCTTCAAAAACCTCATTCATTTGCTGTAGATTGTCTTTCACATCACCTGACATGGTTGTCTGAGCTGGGATCCAGTCACGATCCAGGTCAGTCATTTAATGTGACATCAGCTGTACACAGAGCAGAATATCACAGATGTGCTTTGAGGCAGCATTCATGTACTGATTTCTCTAACGTTGAAGACATGGCTTCATGATGGTAGACTGCACAGACGAGTCACTTCTCTGTCTCTGGTTGCCTTTAGCAGGCTGGGACCTGATAATCCAGTCCATGTCTTGATGTTCTCCATCCAGGTTATTCTTGAGATCTTCAGCAACTTTCTGATGCACTTATTCTCAAAAGCCTGAATACATCTTTCTTCCATTTTTTCAGTGTCCAGAAGTGCTCTAAAACGTCCTGGTAGACGGCTGCGTTCACTTTGGACCTCAGAAAACACAGTGGACCAACACCAGCAGATGACATGGCACCCCAAACCATCACTGACTGTGGAAACTTTGTGGATTCTGTGCCTCCTCTTCTCTTCCTCCAGACTCTGGGACCTTGATTTCCAAAAGAAATGCAAAATTTACTTTCATCAGAGAACATAAGAGGTCCATTGTGTTTTCTGAGGTCCAAGGTCAACGCAGCCGTCTACCAGGAAGTTTTAGAGCACTTCATGCTTCCTCCTGCTGACCAACTTTATGGATATGCAGATTTCATTTTCCAGCAGGACTTGGCACCTGCACACAGTGCCAAAGCTACCAGTACCTGATTTAAGGACCATGGCATCCCTGTTCTTAATTGGCCAGCAAACTCACCTGACCTTAACCACATAGAACATTTTTGGGCTATTGTGAAGAGGAAGATGTGATATGACAGACCCAACAGTTCAGAAGAGCTGAAGGCCACTATCAGAGCAACCTGGGCTCTCATAACACCTGAGCAGTGCCACAGACTGATCCACTCCATGCCACATCGCATACTGCAGTAATCCAGGCCAAAGGAGCCCAAACTAAACACTGAGAGCTGTACATGCTCATACTTTTCATCTTCATACTTTTCATTTGACCAACATTTCTAAAAATCCTTTTTTTGTATTGGTCTTAAAATTCTAATTTTCTGAGATACTGAGTTAGTTGTCAGTTATAATCATCAAAATTAAAAGAAATAAACATGTGAAATATCAGTCTGTGTGTAATGAATGAATATAATATAAAAGTTTCACTTTTTGAATGGAATTACTGACATAAATCAACTTTTTCATGATATTCTCATTTTATGACCAGCACCTGTAGTGTGTATTTAGGGTGTTTATAATGTATTTATTGTGTCAATAATGTATTTAGTATGTATATAATATACACTGCTCAAAAAAATAAAGGGAACACTTAAACAACACAATGTAACTCCAAGTCAACCACACGTCTGTGAAACCAACCTGTCCAGTTAGGAAGCAACACTGACTGTGAATCAGTTTTACCTGCTGTTGTGCAAATGGAACAGACAACAGGTAGAAATGAGAGGCAATTAGCAAGACAACCCCTATTCAGGAGTGGTTCTGCAGGTGGTGACCACAGACCTTTTCTCTGTTCTCATCCTTTCTGGCTGATGTTTTGGTCACTTTTGCATTCTGTCAGTTCTCTCACCATAGAGGTAGCATGAGGCGATGTCTACAACCCACAGAAGTTGCTCAGTTGCTCATCCAGGATGTCATATCAATGTGAGCTGTGGCAAGAAGGTTTGCTGTGTCTGTCAGCACAGTGTCCAGAGCATGGAGCAGATACCAGGAGACCGGCCAGTAGACCAGGAGACATGGAGGGGGCCGTAGGAGGGCAACAACCCTCCAGCAGACCACTAATATCCATGTTTCTGCTCAAACTGTCAGAAACAGACTCCATGAGGGTGGTATGAGCTTTTGAGTATGATTCCAAATCCAGACCTCTAAGGCATGGGTGGCCAACTGGAGTCCTGGAGAGCCGGATTCCTGCACAGTTTGGTGATCTACCTGATCAAACACACCTGATTCCACTCAGCAGACAATTAGCAGGTTTAATTGTAGTGTCTGAGCACAAAGATCACCAAACTGTGCTGGACACCTGCTCTCCAGGACTGGAGTTGGCCACCTTTACTCTAAGGGGTAATAATTTTTATTTACATTGATCATTTTTATGTTATTTTGTTAACGAATTCCACTAATAAATAAAGATTTTCAACTGGAATATTTTATTAATTGAGATCTAGGATGTGTTATTTTAGTGTTCCCTTTATTTTTTTGAGTAGTGTATTTAGTGTGTATATAATGTATTTAGTGTGTATGATGTATGTAGTGTGTATATAATAAGTCATATCTCTTGGCTTTGAAATGTAGTGTGTATATAATATATATAATTTTTGTAGTAGGTAGATCATTTTGATTTAGTCAATCGATAAGTAGCTTGCATGCTGAAAAAGTGTGTGCACCCCTGGTCTATATAATGCATTTATTGTGTTAATGGTGAGCGGCGCTGCTCCGGTCCTGTAGGCGGCGCTGCTGTTG
>BRDA01073908.1:0-14229 GCA_036984385.1 Crenuchus spilurus | reverse complement strand
CCTAATTTTTAGGTTCTTGCGGGAAGAGCTTAAATAAGCAGAGACACATCTGTGACAGTGACTCCGACAACTGATCTGTTTTTCCCACCAAACAACGTGAGCTGTCAATCATACAATAAAGACACAGTAATAGTAATTCTGAACATGCCATTGGTTGAGGCATGAACCTGAAAAACAGACCTACTTTTTCACACCTACTGTATCTCATAAATGTTCAATGGCGGGTTAGTGGCTGAGGAAAACAGAGTGTCACCTCACATTAGTTAAGCTTTAGAAATAAAACCACATACAATTTCTAAAAACTGTAATGAGCAGTGTGTAGCCAACATCTCTGTTTATTCAGTTCTGAACTCAAAAGTCTTGGCTAGAAATGTTTAGAGAGTGTTTTCACAATCAGCACATCTGAAATTTTTTTTGGAAAGTCTAAGTTTAGAGCAGATTTAATCAAAATATAGATTTTTGACACTCTTACTGTTTTGTCACTGTTGTTGTGGAATTTGTGATGAACAAAAGTCTGTGTAACACTTAAAAAAAAAAAAAAGTTAGATGGGTGTTATTTGTAAAAATGTCACGCCCAGTCAGGCTACATCAGAATGTCTGAAATACCCTCAGACTCCAGAGGGTTAAAGAAGGTAAGAGGCAACAATGTGTCACGTAATATGAGAGAATATTTTAAGGGCAAGTGTATTTTCAATAACCTATACAATAAATATGATACAGAGATATTAATCCAACAAATGATGTGATATAATGTAATACTGTAAAGGCTATATCTTATGATTTTTTTAAGTGAACTTCAGGAAAACTGTCAGCAGTGAGCACTTCTGCTACTTGCTTATGTTGGAGTGGTAGACTCTAATGGCTGCAGATTACAACACTGCTCTCTAGGACCCCAACACAAAATGAACAACTGTCTGCTAAAAACTTTTTCATGTAAACTATTAAATAAAACTCCACACTGTGTTTATGAGAATCGATACAGTACAAAACAATTTTGTTATACTCAAGTATATCAATCATTTCTTACATCCCTAATATTTAATACATTTTATAATCACCTTCCATGACGTTTATTATGAAAGGGTGCTTCTGGTGGCTCTTGCATACTGCAAGTGTGAAGAATATGTATATTCTCCATATGTGAGGAAAAGCAGAAAAGACTTGGAAAACTACAACAAAAAATGGATGGGGAATAAAAATATTTATATTGCTATTATGTTTGCTATATTATAACTATTATTAAGAACAATTTTATTCAAAGTACATGTGATTAATTACATAAACTATTCAGTCTTCAACAACTGGAAAAACAGGTTGAAGTATGGCAACACATATGTAGCATATAAACGGGCAGAGGAAAGACTAGAAGGAATCTTTGTAAGATTATTACGAATTATCAAACAATGTGATACTGAAGGCTATTGGATACAGCTGTTTGGACAGGAGAGTGCTCTGCACAGCAGGTTCCTATAAATCCAAACCATCTGTGGAAGCCAACCCCAAGTCATTGAACATCTTTATGACTTTAATATGAGCTATAATATAAGTTACTCTCCTTGCACCACAACAAATTATAAAAAAAAATTAACACTGTTGAATTCTAAATGACTAAATTCCACAATAAAGTAGAATGCTGGAACTAAACCAGCAGCAGAACAGTTATAGTAATTTTTCAAATGCACAGAAAATTACAAATATGACCTGTCACTTCACATTTCTATGGGCAGAACAATGTATTTTATAACATGAAACATTTCTGAAGCACATGATGAAATATTTCTTTGAAAAGAGGCATAAAAACACAGGCATAAACAGAGCTGGAGTCATGTTAGCATTTATTAGCCCAAGATTGTGTGGAAACCCGACTACTTTCATCATGGTGTTTGTCCTTACAGGCTGCACTACCAAAACACAGGAATATGAACCTGCCCAGCCCAATACTGATCAATAAAATATAGTAAAAAATGGCACTATCCATTCAAAACATATATCAAAGTCAATTAGTGCTGGGCATTATGAACACCAATTAATATCACAATTAACTGAACATTTTACCTGATTAATGAAGGATTATTTTGTTCTTTAAATTCAGTGCCATCTTCCCTAAAGCTAATACATGTCCAAACAATGGATACAGCATTTTTCTCAGCATTTTGAGTTCTTCTCCATATTTCTTTCTTGTTGCAGACTGGACAGGGCGAAGTAATGTGACTACACATGGGGTCGTATTAAAGGGACATTACATAAACAAACAAAGATTACTTTAGAGTTCAGATGTTCTGAATGTTGGTTTAACCTGCATGAAAACGTTGTTTTATCACCACGGTCAGAAGAAAATACACATTACCACAGCCCTAATATTACTACTGTAATGATTCCCTGGAATAAAGATAAAGTAAATAAAAGAAAAAAGGAAAATCAGGAAAAAAATAACGGCTTAACTTTCAAAAAAGGCAATTTTTTCTCTACAAATCACAGCTGTTGCCATTCACTGATCCAGCAAGTCCACAGAGGTGGTACACATTTAGAAAAATTTACTGTTGCCAATAGAAATGTCAGTTCATCTGGGCACAAAGCCTATCTCTACTTTCATGCTCTCCTGATTAATGGAACTTGATCCCATTGGAGAAATAACTGACATCTAAAGAGGCTGAAATGCCCTATATTTAGTCTGATAAGAGCAGAGATTGCTGAAGATACTCTACATGGAACATAAAATCCAGTACAAAACAAGTTGTTAATCTTATCATCCCAGCAGGGCTAAAACCCCATAAAGAACTATAAAACACAGTTCATAAAAATAAAGTAAATTATACATAAAAAGTAAAAAAAAGAAAATTTTTTGTTTTGGAAAAATGACTTTCTTGTGAACTCCATTTCTCAGTCCAGACCTGAAGGCTCTGCCCACAGCATGGATTTTTTTTTAACTCCTCACCTGTACAAAATTATTGAATGATAACTACAAACAATATTGGACTGTCATGAGGAGAAGTTTCGAAAAGATTACACCAACATATTAACAAGTATGAAAAGCTTCTACTGGGAGTTGTTTCAGAATACAAATACTTACTGCTCAAATATACAAATATACAAATATACACTAAACCTTTAGCACAGATGTATGTACACTGCAAAAAACAATTTTTAAGAAAGTAAAAAAAAAAAAAACTTGTTTATGGACATTTTCTTATTTTTGTCTAAAAATAACAAATATTCTTAACAAGCAAATTTTGCACAAGAAAATTAAGCTCATTCTAAGAACATATGTCTAACTTTTACTTAATAAGATATTTCAGCTCATCTTGAGCTTTATTTACCAGTTACAGGGAACGACTACGGTTTGGTTGAAATTCCAAATTAAGAAAAAGATTATTTTTTTTATTTTAAATAATAAGGCCACTTAAACAAATTCTCAGTTTAAGAAATGTATTTAATGACTCTAAATCAAGACTCATTAAAAAAATTTAAATAAGAAAAGCAATTTTTGCTTGTAATCAAGAATTTTCCTTAATTTTTGACAATTTAGTTTAATTTAAAAACACGTGTTAGATTCTTTTGCTTACCTCACTGGCAGATTTTTTTTTTCTTAAAAAAAGACAAACTGATCACATTTAGGAATATTTGGCTTATTTCAAGTAGTGCTGTTTTTGCAGTGTATATATAATCACTTAGGTATATACTAACAACAAAACTGGAATTTTCCAAAATCATAATGACACACGGAGTACAAACAAAAGTCTAATGTATATTTGCTATAACATATAGGTACTGTTGTTCAATGGCACATCTGCAAAGTTAATTTTTGGCCAGCAACAATGCACAGGCCATAAGCAAAAAATAAACTTTAGTTATCAAAGAATTTATTACATTATGTAGATAGCATAAAAACATAGCACATCTGCTGTAGCCTTTTAGTCTGCTGAAGCTGGGGAGCTTGGCTCAGTAACTGGGCACTCTCCACTCCATTGCCTGGATTTATTGTAGCAGATTAAACCGGCAGCACCTGTGCTTGGGCCCTGGCGGATATGAGACACTGTTTGGGAGGGTGACTCTGGCAAGATGATGGTGATTATTGCTGTTATCTCTGGGTAAAAGGGCACAGGCTCTACAATAACAGCCCTTACGCATGGACTCTCTGCAGCCCATAAAGAGTCCATTGAGCACAATGCTCAGTGACATTCAGAGCTGAAAAAAGCGGCCACTCACTGCAACTTGCGTTAAGGTCATCGGCCTGAGCGGGCTTTCTTTTAGTGACACCTGTTGCTGGTACAGGAGTGAGGTACACTGGTAAGAAAGTGAAGAACGCTATATCATCCCATGAATGTTGAATCACATAGCCTCAATCCCCTAATACGTACCGATGAGTAACAAAAGCAAATGTCAAAAGATCTGCGATACATAAGATGGAAAGACATCAATCAGTTGTCATAACATGTCACAGGAGAAATGGACAGGAGTCAAGACCCGAGTGACTTTGACAAGGCCCAAATAGTTATGGCCGGTCGACCAGGTCAGGGCTTCTATTGGGTTCTGGTTGAGACCCACTTAGTAGTGGTGAGAACCTAGTGACAGTAACCTCCAAATTCTCTAGATCTTAATAGGACTGAACATTGGTTGGATGTGCTAAAATAGGAAGTCTGGTCTGTGGCTGCTCTACCTCACAAGTCCAGGGCTTAACCCTGATGTCGTCTGACATGGCTTAACTTTTTTACAAATTACTCCCATCTAAAATTAGGGTTTTCCCTAAAGTGTTATACAGGCTTTTGTTCAGCACAAACTCAGCAACAACAGTGACAAACCAGTAAGAGTGTCATAAATCTCTAAATTTAGACTTTTGAGACACTCTAAAAATGTCTAACCAAGACTTTTGAGCTCAGAATTTAATAAGCAGGTGTTGTCTACACAGTGGTCATTACAGTTTGTAGAATTTGTATATGGTTTTATTTTTAAAGTTTAACGAATGTGAGTTGTCATGTGTTTAACCCATTCAGTGGTTCCTAGATTGAATATTTATGAGATAAATTAGTGTGAATTACAATGTCATTATCATATGAATGACAGATCATGTCATTTGGGAAAAAATGTGAAGCTGTCTGGCTCGCTCTGAAAAAAAATGTCCCTGCTTATTTAAGCTCCACTAATAAATATTTTAAAACATACATTATATATATATATATATATATATATATATATATATATATATATATATATATATATATATATATATATATATATATATATATAAATTTATTTATTTTTTGAACAATAGACCCTTTAAGGTTTCTGGAGTATTTCATTTTGTTTCTAGGATAAAATCTTGCAGAGTTATAGAAGTGTATTTGTTGCATTTCATTAATATAGGAGCACCTACCCCAGAGGCTTAAAGGAACTGCTGACACTGAATGCACATTACACTTAATATAGCGCCTTTCTAATACGCTTTACAATCAACAGAATCCATTTACACTCTTAGAACTTAAACACACACACACAGTCGTGAGAAGCAGCAGAATATCGGGCACAGTGTACTCTCAACTGGATGCGACAGGCAAGCATGAGGACTGCATCGAGCACGAGGTGGATCACCCAGGGCAGTGCCAAACCATACCTGGGCAAATACTTTCATACAGACATAAACAAACTTTTATTCACACACACACACACACACACCAGGGTCATGTCTTGGTGATCTTTTGGATACCACAGGGCATCTTTAGTGGTCTTCTAGTCCATGCCTTGGTAAGTGGGAGCTGTTTTGGTGCATATGAACACCAAAACTGCATATGAAGTATACTAGTCGAAATATTTTGGCTCATCAGCACAAATTTAACAGAGTTAATTTGCTCTAACAAACTTTGAAAATACAATTTAGAGCATCTTAACTTGAAACCACAATGCCAATCCCTAGTTAGCAGGGATTTTTAAAAAAATGTGATGCAAAGAAGTGCTGAAGTGCACATAATAGAAAATACGAGAAAGCCTGCTTTGATGACTCAAAGATGAATATAAAGTGCATCATATTTTGGTGATAGATGGACAGAGATGTGATGACAGAACAGAAAATAGTTCTTGGTAAAGGCACAAGGCAGGATTGGTCATCTTTAATTTGATTAATTAATTCAACGAGATGGCAACCAGACTGAACTTGTGTGTCACCATCCTAAAAATACAGTGAATCATGAACACATGCCTTCTTGAACATGAGCAGTATTTACCTAAATATGAGGCACTCTTTTTTGTCTGTAGAACTATAAACCCATTGTAATGCCAGTTCAGCATTCATCACATGATTATGGTACATCTAGATAAATGCAGGAAAGATGGGATTTTTATACCAAACACATAATAAACATGAATTGTCTCTTTTCGTCTAGTGAAGTCAACTCACTCTGCTCTTACTGTAATGAAGCTCCTCAAATAGGACACATGAAAAGTACAGCTGACTCAGTCTTATTCACTCCACTGACATCAAGCATCTTTCACCATATTAAACATATGGAACATACAGAGCCACTCCAAAAACTTGAATAATGTGAAAAAAATAATTGTTGCCCATTATTTAATTCATTTATTTTAGATTTATTATATGTAAAGTGATGTCAAGCCTTTTTGTTTTACTGTTGATCAGATCAGCTTATAGATCATGAAAATCAGACAATATATTTAAAAAAGTATATATTTTATTTTGAGTTAATTTCTATTCAAACAGTACCAACATTAATCAAAAAAGTCTTGAAATATGATACTTTACATAATAAATAATAAAATATATTTTAAATAATTTATTATGATTTTAATTTTAAATTTTAATAATTTTAATAATTTAATTTTTAAATTTTATAATTTTAATAATTTAATTTGAATTTAATCATTTTAATTATTTAATTTGAATATAATAATTTTAATAATTTAATTTGAATGTAATCATTTTAATAATTAATATGACAATTTTCCTTTTGAATTAAATTATGATCACAAAATAAAAAACACACAATACTGTCATTTATGGAGCTGAACTAGTAGAACATTGTGTGCACATCCAGACAGAGTAAATCCGATTCACCTGTGTTTGCAATTCTGTCTGATCTAAACAACTCAATCATGATTCTGGTAGGACAGGAAGGCATCTCTACAATGGGCTGGAAAACATTTTAGCAACTTGAGAAGTACAGAGAGTCTTCTCACTAAGATTATCTAAATGTTACTTGGAAAGATGAGCCTCCTTCCAAGCAGAAGTAAAAAAAGATGAGGATTCCTCTAATACTGTGGTACACGATGATACAACACCTTCTAAAAGCTAATGTAAAAAGCACAACAGTATTTCTTTAGCTTTTAACATCTGCTCCTGAGCCACACAGCTTTTCTATAATGTCACTCCACTTGAACCTTCTGTCAGGGGGAAAGTGGTAGCACGTCCCGATGTTTTCCACTGGGGCTTTCCTCTTGAAATGAGGCCAAATGTAAAAAGGTGGACCCGTGTCTTGCGGCTTGCATGTGCTGGGGTGCGTAATGTCCGTTCCTTTAGGTCGTTCTGACTCATTCGTCCACCTGTGGACCAACCCGTGACTTCTGTGCAGCTCTGGCCTGTTCCATGAGTTGTGTTTGTTTATATCTTGGCAACGAAAATTGAACATGCTCTGAGACAGGTTTATTTGGTGCTTCATCTTAATGATGGAAGTGAGGTCATATGCTTTGAAGTTGAGCAAAAATGTGAAAAAAAGGCAAGAAGGAAAAGCTTAAGGTTCATAAAGTCATTTTCAGATATTTGGATGGTAACCAGAAAATGGAATGTGACAGGAATAGCTGCGATTGTTTCCTGTAAGAAAGACCCTCCTGCTGATATTCTTAACAGTTTTAATTTTGTTAAGGCTGACGCTCCTGTGGTTTATTGTTTTTGTATCCATTACCTGCTTTTTTACTTAGTCAATCTCTGCCTCTGACAGACTAAAGGTAAATAAAAAAAGAGTAAATAAATAAATTCATGCTATCCTGAAATCTTACAGAAATGACACTACTTGACCTGTACATGCCCTGTACACAAATGTGTTCATTCTGTAGAAACTGTTGTGTGGATGGACGAGTTATCAGGTGGAAGAAAGTACAAAGAAACTGTGCTTAAGTGTACTGTGTCCAAACTTTACTAAATAAAAAGTACAGAAACGCCCATATATTTAACTGAAATTAATGAAGTATCCATATTTAAACAATCTCAAGTACTTCTGTGGCTTTAAAAATTAGAATAATATAAAAAAAAGTTCATTTTTGTTTATGATTTAATTAATTAATTGTCATATTTGATATGCATTAATATCATGAATATCTCAAGCCCTTTGGTTTTAATGTTGATATGTCTGAATAGTAATTTACTCAAACTCCATTTATAAAACTGATAGTTCCGGTCCTACAATCTGATTGGTTGAGCCACGTATGGAGCCATTGTAAAATCCACAATATACCACAGCTCTGACCTCATCACAACATTTGAATGTATTAATGTGCTACGAGTTTAATGACTTTAGATAAACTAGTTTGCAGCACACGGAAAGTCGAAAGCTTTAAGGTCAATTTTGATTGACTGGGTGGGTTAACAGTGGACAAATGGTGTAAAGAAGGCAAAAGAAGAAACAGAAGGCAGTGAAACAGTTGATGTGGGCTGTTCGCTGTCTTCAGACATGATATACTGACAAAAACTTCACTGATAATTTTGAAAAAGTCACCAAAACAGAGCTGAACCAAATTATTTTATGCTACAGCGAAGAAAGGAAAAGGTAAATCATTTGTTTTCAGCAGCTATGCTGGGTGAAGTGTAATATACTGATATCAGATGCTGTAGATTGATATTCGCCCTCATGTTGCCTGGCAACAATATAAACTGTTTGTGGTCTATATTGACTGATGGAAGAATACTTTATTGTGAATGATTAAAAGAATAAATTCACTTATGAATTGAACATTGGTGTGTTTTATCATTTTTTATGTTGATGACTGTTTACTAAAAGCAATAAGCCACTCAATACCATGTGTTACTGCGATTTTATCATGGGGAAGGAAGTTTTAGGCACTCTGCTTCACGTGACGCACACTTATTGCTTTAAATAAATATTCTAAAGATTTTTGATTTTGATGAGCTGTAAGTCATGTAACAATCATAAAACAATAAAAAGTTTAAAATGTCACTTTAAATGTAATGCAGGGGTCCATTATGAACATTATGAAAATATGAACAAAAATGTACTTTTTTCACAATATTCAATTTTTTTGATGTGGTACTGTACATAAAAGTAAAAAGTGAAATAAAAATAATTAAATACACATTTTATAAATAAAGCTAGATAAGACAGCCTCCATTGCTCATCCAAGACAAAAATGATCAATTTCTCTGTGAACAATATATTTTCAAAACAATTGAAACCTCATAAAAAGACTAAGTCATTTTGGCCAGAAAGTAGTTTTTGGGCCGTCTTTCCTTCAGGTAACCAGATATTCATTCAATACCTCTTGCAGATTTTCAAACAAATAACAACATTATTCAATATAATGCAGTAACCCCACTTGGGGAGTATTACAGTAAATTACTGTAAGGTCCATTGAGTGCCTTAATCCTGTTTTATAACAGCAAAATAAAAAAAAACTCAACATGTTTGAAATAACAAATAATGATTGACTCTGTACTGTAGTCTGCTATGTCTGAACACTGAACAGCATTTTTAATAATGTGGCGCATGAAAAAGTTGAGTATTTGTACTTATTTGATTCTCATAAAAAACAGTCATTTGCATTATCAGTGAAGTTATCAATTTATAAGCAAGTATAAAGTTACCAGTAGTATGAAGTCATGATTCTACATTCATTTTATTTAATGTGAGCAACATTTAACGTACAAGATTAAAGTGGCCAAATTATCTGATCAGTTGTCCTGCATTCTGTTGGTCAATATTCAGTAGCTAGAAACACAAACACAGCTCAAGCTCAAGTAAATAAACCTGGCAGCCTTATAAAACTTTAATAACAGACACTGTTTGTTTATTTCACATTCTGTGAAATACGTTGCTATTAAATCACTAAACTTCATGTGCACCTGTGTGAAAATATAACTTTCAGTGGTCAGTTAAAAGCTCATTTGCATACTGCCATCTTCTACTGTAACAGTGTTACAAAAGCCACTTTTATTGCATTGATTAAGAAACGATATAGTTGGTTAACCTATTATATATATATATAGATGAAAACTGTGTGTGTCATCTTACTAAGATTGCACCTCAGATGAGGTTTCGCCTACCTGGTATGATGAGAATGAGCACTCTGGGTGGATTAGGAGCTCTAGCAGCAGCATGCAGGTCTCTGGGTCCATATTTAAGAAGCTCAGTGGCAGCACCTCTACAGTAGATATGCTCCACAATGGCATCGTCTCTACATCCTTCAGATTTAGAGCTGCCCATCACCTCAGCAGGATCGGAACGGCCAGGTGCTAGGACAAAACAAACAAATGTGGAGACATGGTTTAGCATGTATAATTTCCACATGTTGACACTTCACATGGAGATAACTTTTGGGATTTTTTTTTACAGGCAAAGCGACTATCTGTAATGAAAAAAATGAAAGGAGCTTCAACAATGGAAGCAGCAGTGAAATAGTCGTTAATATAACTTATGGATAATGTGCTTTAGCATCAGTGTAAACAACATAATCTCCAGGACACTGAAAGCAAAAAATATCAGTTTACAACACTCAAGCAAGAATGCACAACATACACTATGCTTCCAAAAGCATCTCTTCTCGTTAGTTCAGTTAAAGATGTAGTAATTGCTGGTACGGACAGTCAAATGCGCACACAGCTTCTATAAGCTCCATAGAAAAGCACTGCCAATCAAATGAGACGATCGGAGACTAAATTCCTCAGGTCCAATGCCACACATAAGTCTCAAGTCATCATGCCCAATGCAAAGTACTTACCACAGTGGTAAAGCGCCCTAGAATTGGGCTGTGGAGCAGAGGAACTGCATTCTCTGGAGTATCAGAGCTACATCCAATACCTTTCAGATGAGCTGGAGTTGACTTAAATATAGATGAACGCAATCAAAATCTCATAGCAATGTTTCAACATCTAGTATAAAGGCTTTCCAGAGGAGTAAAAGCTGCTACTATAGCAGAAGCAGGACCAACTCTATATTAATACCAATTATTTCAGAAGAAACACTGGTTGAGCATGTGTCTACAAAGTTTTTGGTAAGATTAATATATTTCAAAGCACACTGAAACTGCAAAAGTTTAGCAACACAACTGCAAAACTATTATTTTGTTGATATT
The DNA here is from genome assembly GCA_036984385.1 of Crenuchus spilurus. NCBI lineage: Eukaryota > Metazoa > Chordata > Actinopteri > Characiformes > Crenuchidae > Crenuchus > Crenuchus spilurus. Next base: position 2,922 of record BRDA01073908.1, on the reverse strand, counting down.
ATGTATAGTCCCAATTAATGAAATGTTACTCTGATTAAACAATAATTTGTCATACAAACATTGCTAGACTACAATCTTTAAAAAAGAGACTATTAAGAAACTGGGAGACTATTAATCAAAAAGAAAGTATTAAGAATTTGGGAATTCATGCATTTCTGCTCAATTTGCTCAGCTTAATTTATCTGGAACTGCAAAGTTAATCTTCATGAAGAAAAACAGAAAGTGTGGGCATTAAACAGCCATGAAGACTGTGTCTAAAACATATTGTATTACACAGACGTGGGCTGTAATGAGTCATAATGAGCTACAGGTACTTCAGTGGGATTAGCACTTTATGAGGAATTTCCTTCAGAGCACCTGATGGCCTGCATGAGACATATATTGAGGAAACCCTGTGAAAACAGTCAGGTTATTAACTGTACAGTGCCACATAAAAAAATTATATTATGAAAAGCCAATTTTTGTTCATAATTTAATTCAAAAAGGTAAACTGCCAGATATTTTATATTCATTACATGTAAAGTGATATTTCAAGCCCTTTTTATTTCCTCAATGTTAATCAGTTTGGCTTGTAGCTCATGAAAATCAGAAAATCTGAATCTCAAATAATTTGAATTTTTAATTTCAAGTTTGAGTAAATTACTATTCAAACAGTATCATGCATGTGAAGTCGTTTTTCGAAAAAAAAAAAGTGCTCTAGAGCAGGGGTTCTCAACTGGTCTCAGCCCGGGACCCAAATTTTCTCAGTCGGGACCCACTTTTATAGAATACAAACCAAAAATTAATTTTTCAAAAATAGCCTTCAAAAACACATTTAAACATACATATGCATGTAAAGAGATTTCAGGCGGGACACGACTGGCTTGATTCAGGGGGTTTGAGGGGGTGCTGGAGCATTAATTAAATGTATATTATTAATAAATATTAATGCATACTAATTATGATATGATTATAATATACTAAAAATAACTAAAATGTTCTTAATAATAAAATAATAAAATTTATATTTATCATTGATAAAATAATACATTATTACATATTATTAAGTATTTATAAACTGTTAAAAGCATGTAGCATAAAATTATCACCCAATTCTTTGCCTCCGAACGTCATCACAAATTTAAACAGAAGAGTAACCAGCAATGTTGCCAGATCTCGCGATAGAAACAAACAACCAGCTCTATGAAAACAAGCCCAAAATAAGCCCAACTGGCAACCCACCACATTCGGTAAAACAGAGGCCGCTTTTAAACAGTATAAAGGTAAATATTTATGATTTTTGCTCCCTCGGGCCCTGACTGTCGTGGTCCTCAGATCGTAGGGACAGTGCCTTAGCCTGCTGAGCCACTCAGGGCCAATATTCTTATTTTTGGACTTGTACACTGAATCACAGAATAACAAACAGAAATTGAAATAAAAACAGACTAATATACTTTAATGCATTAGTTTATTATTGTGTTTCAGTAAAGGGTAACCAGACTGATTTGCAGCTATTATGTTAAACAGAAGATAACTCTTAATACAACAGAGAGAGAGATGAATATGAGTGTCTGGTCCGTCAGCTAAGAGATTTGATCACCTTTGACACACTTGATGGGAGGCCAAATGGGCTAAAAGTCAGAGATGAGAGCAGTCAGTAATTAAGGGCAATACAGTGGCCAAACATAAGCAGTTTCAAAGCTGCCGTCATATCATGCCTAATGTTCGAATAATAAGTCACACAGTGTAGCTATTATTTTGACTCCATCAGCATTAAGTGAATATTATTCATGAAGAAAAGCTTGTACTAAATTAATAAAATAGTAACTGAAGGAAATTAGGAGAGAATATTCTTACTACCTGCTGATGTTAAAACTAGCATTAGTAGTAGTAGTTTATTCGGTTTCACAAAACTTATACATACATACATACACTACAATAGAAAAAGAACAAGAACTGAACATTAATAGCATAGAATTAGATAAAAAATACTTAAATAACTAATTAAGTAAATAATAATATTATTTTTATTTGCTGAGTGAAGTACACACTGTTAATGTCTTATCACATTTACTCCACAAAATTTACCCCCTTAACTGATATGACACTGTTTTTATTAGTAATTTTTTAAGATTTACTGTTTCCCCGAGTTCATACTGACACTCTCTGATTTCAAACAGCCTCTGAATACAGTTTGTTTGGTTATTTTGTGCAACATTACCCACAAACTTGTTCTCATATACCAGTGAACACAGCCAGTCATTCAATGATCCAGTTATAAGTCATTTAGCTGGACAGGATTACAGACCTACGGCTGGTTTTTACATCTTCATAACTATAAATAATAAACACCTTACCGATAAAGACCTTTGTGTCTCTTGGCGTGCCAGAAAAGTTTGTAAAACGTGATTTAAGAAGAATGAACACTCTCCTCTTCATTGGAAATGTATACGCTTGTGCTTCTTCGGGTGCCTTTGCAGGGCGACTAAAGGATTTGAGCGTTTTAGCGCCTCCTACTGTTTGGAGGCGGTGAGATTGAGTCTTTCACTTCTGATCTCAGTGTTAACAGGTTCATTTCCTTTATCTATTGGATAAGGGAACAAGGACGGGGTGGAGATTGTATATATGTAAGAGTTTATAACTATAATACTGTTACAGAGCTGCACACACAAACACAGGTGTTGGCAGTCATGCTGGAGGAGGTTCAGATGGCAGGCATGTCTGCAGCGACCACACTGTATAACTCTGTAGTTTAATTCAGCCATTCCTCACACATCACTTTACATCTATGTGTAGTGGGTGGCATAGTGTAGGAGGGAACTGCTAATCCTTATGTGATAGACCCACGGACGTACAAACCGGATTCCAAAAAAGTTGGGACACTAAACAAATTGTGAATAAAAACTGAATGCAATGATGTGGAGATGGCAAATGTCAATATTT
>BRDA01073900.1:0-14969 GCA_036984385.1 Crenuchus spilurus | reverse complement strand
TGTGGCTAAAGGTGGTTCTACAAACTACTGATTCATAGGGAGTTAATTTTTACCACGTTTCTGCATTCTGGCCTAGTTTTTGTTTAATAAACAATGAAGCAGTGGAATCTGTTGTATGTTATTGTTCATCTGAAGTTTTATTTTAGTTTTTAATATCTGAATCGTTTTAGATGTTTTAGGACCACGTTTTTTTTACAATGTCTGAATATGTAAAACCAAAGAATTCAAAAAGGATGTAGTTAATTTTTCTCATGACTATATGCCTTTGATTGCTGACATGTTTGTACAAAAATAATTGGCTAATGAGCTAATAATAATTTTTAATTCTGTAGTTGTATAGTATTATAGGATTTAACTCCCTGGAGTCTGAGGGTTTTTCCCCAGACAAAATATTACACAGGCATTTGTTCAGCACAAACTCAGCAACACCAGTGGCATAACAGTAAGAGTGTCACACACCTATATTTTGATTAAATCTGCTCTAAACTTAGACTTTCCAAAAACCTATTTTCAGATGTGCTGATATATTGTGAAAAAACACACTCTAAACATTTCTAGCTAAGACATTTTAACTCAGAACTGAATAAACATAGATGTTTGTTACACACTGGTCATTACAGTTTTTAGAAATTGTATGTAGTTTTATTTCTGTAGCTTAACATATGTAAACTAACCTGTTTCTCTCATTCAGTAGTTCCTATATTTAATAATTATGAGAGTTGTGAACACTCAGGTGAGAGGTCATTTGTTCAGATTCACCTTCCCCACATTCCACAACCAGTCACCCACCAATGGAGTGTCCAGAATTACCATGTCATTATCATAGAAATGACAGATTGCATCATTTGGCAGAAAAAAATGTGCAGCTGTATGACTCTCTCTGAACAATGTGTATCTGCTTATTTAAGCTCTTCTCACAAATATCTAAAAATATATTTATATTCAAGTTTTATATATATTTGAAAAGTAGACCCTTTAATGTTTCCGGTGTATTTATGTTTTCTTTTTAGGATAAAATCTTGCAATTATATAAGTGTTTTTGCAGAATTTTGTAAATATGCAACCAGCAGGAGCGCAGACTCCAGAGGGTTAAACTACAGTAATATTTAAGAAGCAATGTATGAAAAATCACTGATGAATATTGGTGAATGTGGCCCCTTCCACTTTAATGGCCAGCAATAGCCTGCCAACATAGAGGCTCCACTTTCTATACCCACAATGTCCTAATGAAGTCCTTCAAATTGCACATCACTGACTGCCCCAAGATTTTCAAGTCTAAGTGAGAGTCCCTTGAATTTTGAAGTCACATTACACCCCAGAGATTATTAAGTCAACAGGTCTTTCAAAAAGAATCAACTCGTTCTGTTACATACATAGGAATGTCACCAGTGTAATAAACGAATTCTAACCAAAATGAAGCCCAAGAACAGTTGCTGGTTACATCATATAATATGCACTACCGGCCAAGTTTTAGAACACCCCAATTTTTCCAGGTACTTATTGCAAATTATTCAGTTTACTGTCTCACTGCACTCTGAAATGAAATCATAGTACAAAATAAGCAATTGGGGTTAGAAATCATGGGATCACTTTGTAGATCAAAATGTATTCTAAACTTTGGACACATCAAAGTAGCCACCTTTGGCAGATATAACAGCTGAACACACTCAGGCATTCTTTCTACAATAGACATCAAATATTCTTGTTCCCAAATCTGTTGCAGAAGTTCCCATAAATGTGTGGTACTTGTAGTTTCCTTTACTTTCACTTTTCTGTCCGGGTCATCCCAAATCAGGTTGATGAGGTTTACATCTAGAGGCTGCTGGCCACTCTATGTTTTCAAGTTTACCATCTTGTTCTTTTTTCCTGAGGAAGTTCTGACATAGCTTGGATGTATGTATTCTGTAAGAATTAGTAGCACCAACTTTCAAGGCTTGATCTACCCCCATTGCGACAGAACAGCTTTAACCTGTTAAAAAATTTCATGTTCCTTGACAAAAGCGTTTTTGTATAATTCTGTAATGTTCATACATTTTCAGTTTTGGGAAACCTTATCTTTTTAAAACCTCTGGCAGTTCAACTCTTATCTTTATATAATTTCAAGCTATCCATTGGACTTGAATTACTTGATTTGCAATAAATGACTTGAAAAATTACTGTGTTCTAAAACTTGTGGCTGGTAGTGTAATTATATTACTCTAGATAGTCAACATTTCTGATAGAAATATTACAGCCCTGGAAAAAGAGAAATAGACCTAAGCAAATCATAATTTTCTCTGGTTTTGCGTGTATTTATACATATGTGTTTGAGTAAAATGAAAACTGTATAAATTATTTGCTTACTCTATAAAATACTGCCAAAATCTCTTCAAAATAAAAAAAATACTCATTTAGAGTTTTTTTTTTTTACTTATTTGCAGAAAAACACAACTGGTAAAAACAACAAAAAAGGATTATGCATTTTCAGACCTCAAATGATGCAATGGAAACAAGTTCATATTCAATTTAAATATTATTAAATACTCTTTTTAGTGTTAAGTTCAGAGATCAATATTTGGTGTAATAAGTCTCATCTGTTCATGCTCTCCATCAATCTCACATTGCTGCCGATTCACGTTATGCTACGCCTGGCACAAAAAAATGAAGCCATCTTGGCATTGTTTGAGGGCTTTGTTACCATCCATCTTCCTCTTGATAACATTCCAGAGGTTTTCATTGGGGTTCAGGTCTGAACAATGGGCTGGCCATTTGGAATGTCCTCTTGATTTTTACCAAAGCTGTCTTTATACATCTGAGCCTTTGATCCAAACAGTATTGTTGCTATTAGGTTATACTGCCGGTAATGCCCAAAACAAAATAAGGGAAAAGTACAGACTTATGAGAAATCCTTGAAACAAAATACATTAAAAAAAAGATAAATGTTATCTTAACCCACTATGGCTTTAAAAACTTCACTTCCTTTAGACAGTACTGTATAATTTTCTTGGTATTCAGTATATAAAACCAAAGCAATTAACATATCTTTTCACTCACTAATACATGTGGTTCTTGGCTTCAAACTGCAATGCCAATAACGTAAATTACATTCAGGTTAGATCACCAGGACAGTCACAGATTTTTTTCAACAGAAAATAATCAAAGAACATGTGTGATTTAGAAGCTGAAATGCTGATGGAGGTGTAAGTGGTGGTAGAGAGAGGTGAGGAGAAAGCAGTAGCAGGTCATGGAGGCAGTGGCCATGAGGTAGTGCATAGGCTCTTACCAGCGGTGGCCTGCTGTGCACGAAGCAGGTAAGAGTTGGGGGAGTACTCATCATCGGGAGGGGGGTCCAGCATGGTGTGCGAGGAGCCACTGTCCAGCAGGGGCATCTGGCACTCCCTGATGGACGGGGCAACAGGGTTGTGAGGGCCAGAAGGGGGAGGAGGTGTGGGGGGGAGCAGGCTGGACGACGGCGTGGGAGGGAGGGGGCGACCTGAGGAGCAAACACACACACACACACACACACACACACACACAGACACCCACGCCACACACACAGTGGGGAAAGCATTTTACTTATTGGTGAAGATGGTTGAAGTGCATGTAAAATGAAAGTGTATGTAAAATGAAATAATAATATTTTTATTATTACAACCTGCAAATATTACAGGTCTACCTAATTCGTGAAAGCATGTCCATGCCTGATCTAAACACCTTCACCTCTATTCGTAGCAATTATACTCTGGGTTTTCAAACTTGGAAAGGAAGGTTTCTCTAGCTTAGCACAATCAAATTAAAGTGCAACCAAAGACCCTGGTTAGAAAGAAAGAGAAACAGCTTTGGAAAAGAAGGAGCTTAATGTCAAATATACCTTATTGAAGATAGAGAAAAGAAGAGACTCTTTCACTCTTCTAGATAACCTTGCTCTTTGATGGCATCAGGCTGAAAAGAGGTCAGCTTTGATGTGCTATGCCGCTTTTTAAATTAATCATGATGTACCGTCCTTTATTAGCAGATAAAAAAAGAAAGAAAATCTCTTTTTTTGTTTGACCATCTAACATTTGTTATGGCAACCTGAGTGTATTTCTGTATTATTTTTTTGTTTAATTAGATGCAGATGAGGGACAAAGCTCAAGCTTGCGGTCAATCACTTATTCATGATGCTAATACAATCTAGAAAAAGGATTCACATAATGCACTTTCACATACAAACATATCTGTTCAATATTAAGTGTCAGATGAGGAGCAAAAACATCACAGCAGCTGATTATACAGAGGCATGGTCCTGCATGTGTGTGAAACGGCCTCTTGATGACTGTGCCGGTGTGATGGAATGGTGTCATCAGGGCCCTCTGGCTTTCTCTCAGACCACAACAAAGTGCTCTCAGGCAGTGTGAACAGTGCTGCTAATTTAATCAAGCCTATCAAGCCTGCTCTCACCGGCTACTCTGCCGCCTCCGTGCAGCCATGCTGTGGAGAAGACACACACACACACACACATCCTCACACACATCCTCTCACTCCAGATGTAATGAGATTTTGATTTCATGTCTGCTTTCAGCCAAGTACAAAGAGGGGAGGAAAAACAACTGCAGCATGCTTTTACGGGCCATCATCAAGCCTTCCTTCAAGCAGTAAGATGAAGAGATGGGAGATAAAGACATGATGAGACATGGTCAGACAGAAAGGGAAAGTGACATATCATGCTGCAACAAGCACAATTTATCACTCAGTACACTCCCCTTTCCTTTTTTATCCATCATTAACACAGAGCACCTGCAACAGGTGGTCAAGAGAACAGAAGGGGGCAATGGATGGGCAGAACAGATGATCCAATGGTACATTGTAGTTGCGGTGGGAAGTATCATGGTATAAATACAAATGCAGATATAATATTACAAAATATATGCTGTTATTTCACCACTTGCTGATTGAAAACCATAAAACCCATCATAAGACCTATTTGGATTGGATTAGCTTATCAGGGGGGTGTCTGTTATTAACATTTTACACACCTACTCCTGCATCCAGACAGCTTTAAAATAACTACAATATGAGTAAGAGTCTTGGAGGTTGTAGGGTTTTACAAAGAGAGGTGACTGCGTCACAAAATAATATGATCACAATTCATTTGTAAATGTAGCTGATGTTATAATCACTCCTTTAGGAAGCCTGTATTATTCTTGTGTATTAAGATGGTATTGTGTCTTTCTTATTGAATTAACTTTTTTTTACTTCCACATAATGCTCTCCCAGGTAGTGTATGGAGAGGAAGATCTTCCACCCAGACAAAGTAGATTATTGTTTAAGTGACTCTTCAAAAACATTCCTATTTTTTGGTCTGTGATTTGTGAAGATTTTTGGTGGTTCTGTCTGTCAAAAGACGATGGCTAAGAGTAGCAGGCAAAAATCTTTATTGTCCAACACAACATGACATCTGTCTGGAAAATCAGAGATTTGCTTATGGATGCAAATCAGACATGCTTCGAGTTAGCTATAAAACAGTAGGTAATTAAGCCTGTAATTTTCTCAGTGGACAAGGAAAATAACACAGGCAATGTATCCAGACATAAATAAAATCACACAGGACTTCCTGTGAAAGACAAATTTACCCCAGGACCCCATGTAAATTTACTCCAGTGCATACAGGGCTATACCTGCCAACACTTCCATTTTCAACACTTGTGAGCAGCATGGTGGTTAGCACTTTCGCCTCTCACCGCTGAGGTCTTGGGTTTGAGTCCCCATCTGAGCAGAGTTTCCATGTTCTCCCTGTCTGCATGGGTGTCCTCCGGGGTCTCCGGTTTCCTCCCACAGTCCAAAAACATGGAGATCAGGTGAATTGGCTACTCTAAAAAATTACCCTGGTGTGTGTATGTCTGTGTATGAATGTATGTATGTATGCCCAGATATGATTGGCACTCTGTGTTGGGTGATCCCCCTAGTGCTTGATGCAGTCCTCCAGATGGACCGGGTTGAGAGTACGCTGTGTGCAACTGGCTGCCGCTTCAACATTACTAAAAATGTTGCCTTCAGTTTTAAGTGAGGAAATGTAACAGAGCTTGTGATTTTCCTGTACATAAAATGGACAAATCCAGGGCAAGCCAACCTTCATGCACTTTGACAACATACACATGAACCTTAATTTTAGCCATTTTCAAATTGCATTCATATCAGTCTGCAAAACCACAATTATATATTTGTTATAATAATTATATATTGTTCCCAAATAGTACTGCCCTATATTTTGTGGTACCTGGCAACCTAACCCAGCGGCAAAGGTAAGTATACCTGATGTACCTGATGTCACTGTGCTGTGCACAACCTCCCCGCTCTGCTCAACTTAGTTTAGAACTGAAAATGCATTTAAATTGTAAATACTTCTTTCGTACACTTTTATTTATTTATTTATTTTTTGTAAATTTTACTATGAGCTATGATGTTAAGTACAATTAAAAGTAATTTTACTTTCACACCCTTGTATTTATTCTATGACTCGGTAATGTCAGGTTATATGTAGCCGGGGTGTTGAGGGTAGGGTATTTGCTAATAACTTAACCTAATGTTGCAAGGTATTACCCCTGCATATACAGACACAAAATGAATATACTAGAGTGCAGAGACAAATTTTCCAAAGACAAGAAAGCTGTGGTTTCTTGATAAAACAAAACACCATTTTGTTTTATCAGACTTGAATTTTTTTTATTTAAATAGAACTAAATTTGAATAGGACATGTAAAAGTATTATTTTTGCTATTATAATAATAATTTATTTGGGGCATATTGTAATATTGGTACTGGAAAACAATTATTTTTTTCAGCTAATAATCTTAAGGCTATTATTCCTTAGCTACTATTAATTATTCAATAAATACTATGTAAGCTAGAGTGAAGAATAAAAAGTCTAGAGGTATCCACAGGTCCTTAATATTTTACGAGATAAGGATGAAGTGGGACAAAGAAATGTGAGTTTGTGAAAAAGTGTCCACTGTGTTGGTGTTTAGCAGAGAGCAGCAGGCTGACTGCTTAACTCTCCTCCAGGCATGATCCCCTCAAGTTGCCATGCTGCTCTCACTACATAAACAGCAGCACTCATGTTAGTCCAGCTTACTCCAGTTCTTATCCACACTCTGCATCATAACCCTCTATTCCTACTTCTCCCTCGATAACTATCATCCATCATCTCCACTTCTGCTGTTACCTGCCTTCCAAATCCTTGCATTTATCCATGTTTGCTAACCTGCTATTTTTCCTTGAATCCATTAGGGATGGGCAACATATCGTTCACGATTATACTGGTATATATATTTTTTTATATGGTTTTACAATATCGCAAGGTTGGGATGTAAGCACGCATGCAAGCAAGCAAGCATGCATGACTTGTGTTCATGGCACATAAAATAATCAAGTATGGCCAACAAAGGAGAAAGCAGTACTGGCATTGAGGACAATTTAGTGTGGATGTTTTTTTCTAAATCTTAAGGACAGACTCTGAGCAAACGATGGTAATTTGTAAAATGTAAAAAAAAAAAAACTGACCACAAAAGATGGCAATACAACAAATTAATTTCACCACCTAAAGGCTTCCAAATATACTCACTCATGCAACTATAGCATGGAGCATTTGAAAGTGGCACCTCATATGAAAAAAAATCACTGAAATGAAATTACAGAAGCAGTCACATTTTGGTTCATTAAGGACATGATGTCTATTCAGATGGTAGAAAAGAAAGGATATAAGCAGCTTGTTTAGAAGTTAGATGCCAGATATAACATTCCAGATAGAAAATATATTTTTTGCACAGTTTTGCAGTAAATGTATGACAAACATTGTGCCTGGTTAACTGCTACATTAGTTTCTGTAGCTAGTGCACTATGCATAAACTACAATCTTGTGGTCATGCAGTGCTATGGAGTTGGTCACTACACTGATTGCGACTGGGAACTGTTTATTATCTACAAACAGACAAACTTTTTCCCTGAAGAAAACATGAGAGAAAACTTTGCAAAAGATCTATTATTTTGCCACTGAGCTTGTAGTTAGGGCCTTGCATAGAAGTAAGTATCTGATTTAATTTGAGGGCTAATTTATGTATTTTTTCTTATAGAATACTATTTCATATTGTTATATTTTTACTGCTGTCTTGAAAATGCTAAGTAGACAGAGAAATTGCTGTAATTGTAAAAAGAAATTGTGTATACTTGTATGGACAATCACATTGTTCATGGACAATGTTTATGTTCACTTGCACTAAATATAGTATATATATTTTCCTTTCCAGTAAATGTACATTAATTATCGCTAATGTACATTACATTCAGTTTGGTCACTAAACTTGTTTTACATTTGCTCTTCACTGTTAAATGTAGTAGTTGGCTGCAAAACCTAAAATATCTTGAAAAATAACTTAATTATTTTTTGTATCATTATTTTTATATATAATTATTGAATATCGTTATCAAATAAATAGTCCAAAATATCTTGATATTATTTGAAGGCCATATCATCCACCCCTACCTCCCATCTGCCTGCTCAACCAGTGCCCAACTCGCTTTCTCCACTCATCTGGTGCCCTGCTGTGGCTGTGTACACACACAAGCTTGGTCCATGACATTTGCAGAGGTTTATCATGTCAATGTAAACCAAAATAACAAGCAAAAGCAAAGAGGACCACCAGGACATTAGAAAAGGATGAGAGAGGAATGGACAGAGAGAGAAGAATACAGAGCGGGAGGGAGATTGGGGGGTGGGAGGGAGAGTGGGGGGTGAGGGAGGGAGAGAGAAACTCTGGCAGAGCAACACTGACATGATTTTGAAATCGAGACAGTCACGAGCCAGGGAATTAGTCTCAGCTAATTGCATTATTACACCACTGACATCCACTAATATCAATTTCAATCTACAATTCAGACATAAATATACATGACTATCAGCATGCCAAGCTACCTAATGCTAGGAATATAATTTAGGTCTAATTTCAACTTTTGCTATATTGGCTAGGTCACGCGGTTTGGTTAAACTTGTCTGAATTTTTTTAATAAGCTTCATGGAGTCCTCCTTCATGCTGGTTTGATTCAACAGGCCTTCAATCAAATAAATGAAATCTATTATGCTAAAAGGGCACTGGCACAGCATTTTTAGCGCAATCAATAGTCATCAACTAAGAGCGTATTTCACCATGGTCGTAACCACTTATCAAATAAACTATGTTAGCTTGATGCTGATTGACAACCAATCCACAAATCAATCCACACCTAGTGTTTAATTGAAGTCAAGTGCCAAAGAGAGTGTGCCGGCACCTCCCTGAATATAGCTGGCAGAGAACAGGTGCAGTAGCTACCTTTTCATCCCCCCGTCTGCCTCAGCCCATCTGTGTGCCCGCTCTAACCCCCTCCCAACTCTTTCCACACTCAGACCCTTTTCTTCTCTGCAGCTAACAGGCTCTTAACACAGTTCCCATTTGCTGACAGTAGAGTTCCCACCAGGATCTTCAGCATACTCTCAGGGGACACGTTCCTGCTCCTAAATGCCTTGTGTCTACTCTCCCCACACCATCTCCAGCCCCATTTTGGCTCCCTGTGTGATAATAGTGTATATGTGGCGTTAAAATAACTGAGCCATTTGTGTGGAAACATTGCCCCTGTGAACATGTGGGCTTTAGTCCATAACCTTCCCATGGACACAAAATGAGCTTTATTCTTTGAACCATTTCAAGGATCTATGACTCTGTGAAATGTGCAGGGGATTTAGTTTGTTTGTTCCAGTAAAAAGAGCTTATGTCATCTTTGGCTATCTGGCTATGCCTGTGATTGTCAAGATCAAACAGGGACTTTCAAATGCACGTTAATGAGCTATGCTGTGATAAAACACCAGTTTGATTTAAAATCTCACCATTTCTTTCCTACATGTAAAAAAGTAAGCAACTGATTTTTACTATTTGAGAATATACAGGCTTGTGGATAAATCCCACACTTTTTCAGCCTGTTGGTCTCTAAAAGGGACATAATATGCTAGAACGTGACGTGACGGCGGCCCATAATGTGATATGACACTGGTGTCAAAGAGATTTGACCTCCTGGTTTTCAAAAGCCCCAGAGCTAGCTGACTCCGTGAGAAACACACTATTTTTGGTAAAACACAACAGTCCTGGGCCATAAGGTTACAACACTGTAAGCTACAAAGACTCAATCTAAGCCAAGCTCTTCTCACACAAGGTGAACAGATACTATTTGCCATGGTAATTATACAGGGCAGAGATACCAAATGTTTTGGATAACAAGAATCTAGTTTTCAACAACAGAAAGATGCTTGATAAGGCTTATCTGCAGCACTGTGAAAGTATCCTTTTTCTTCAGACATAATTCAACATTGCTTTAGACCAATATCAACATCATCACTTATCGGTCAATCTACAAAGTTCAAGTTTGAAAAAAAATAATAAATCTACGTATGAATTGCTGAGTCGGCTCTCAGTTGCATAAAGCTCTATCTACATCTTCTTTTATCAGCTGTTGGTTCCTAATATACCTAAGTGTATGAATTACTTCTTGCTCAAGCCGCCGCCCACAGATTTCTGATGTCTGATACAGTGAACAGGCACTATTTTTATCTTGTGTCAAAAAAGAAACAAAAGTGTCCTACTTTTTTCCACCCCTCCTTCATCACATTTTCTTTTTTCTCCCTTCTCTTTTTCTTTTGCATCCTCCCATGATTCATACACCTTCACCAATCTGGTTGCTTAATAACTCAGCTTCTCCAGGATCAAAGCAAAGAGAAAAGGGTTTCATCTGTGAGCCAATGAGAATGTACCTCTTGCATAACAACACGCAATCCCTCCAATACAATCACAGCATTTCTGTTTTGCTTTTCATCACATGCATTCTCTCAGTGAAATCTCTAGCACAACTGAATGAGTTATTAGTCTCTCTTGTTTTATTGTCTCTTATTTTAACAGGAACACATTGATTTCCCTACACCATTTTATTTTCCAGCGTATCGAAGACCAAGAGGCTATCCAAATCCAAATGTGGAGATTACTAAATTTAACTAGGGCCTTTGAAGTGGATGCACTAGATTTGGTCACAGACACACCATATTGCCTGGAGTTTATTTTTTTCCTATAGTACGACTCAGCGATAATGAGTTTATGAGTCAGTTTCCTCAGAGGGCATTGATCACTGGCAACCCAGCATCTTCTTTAATGTAGCTCTTTCCAAAAATACAGAACACTACTGCAATGTTCATTTATAATAAGAAAGCTGGCAAGTTGTATAATATCCAACAGCACTATGGATATACAGGTGGCAGCTCAACTATAATCTCTTCACAAATGAAACACAAAAACAGGTTTGCTTTTACACAAGATTACATGGACATAAGAGTCACACAGTCCATATGTGTGTGAGAGAGAGAGAGAGTGTGTGCCTCCATATACCTCAATAACAAAAAAATTGTAGACTAGTTTTTGTTAGACCTGACATCATAGTTTAGGAGTGTTCCTGGTGTATGGGTTTCCTTCAAAAGTTAGGACATATTTCTCTATACAATACACAAAAAATGACAGACACAAGTCCCAATAAACTTCTCATCGGTAAGTAATATCAGCTGATATTGACACCCAATGATTTTATTGGTATCATCAAAAAATCTTGATTATAATGCACCAAAATATATTGATGCATTTAACCCAGCATCTCCAGATTTCAGGTATGGAGAGATAAAAAAAAAGAAAAAGTAGAGTTAATTAACAGAAATATGAACTACAATGAATTCAGGGTAACTTCACCACTGCTGCAGCGGTATTTACATTACAATTTGCTAATTGTGTGAGTTAAACAAATACAATGGATGTCATACTTTCAGTAAAACATTATTTAACTAAAATACAAAAATGTAAATAATATCAGCCAATATTTAGAATTTTTTTGCCCCTTAAAATCAGTATCTTGCACAAAATTGAGAACACACACAGAGTGAGAACTACACCCCCACATGTACAATGAACCACACAACCAGTGCTGTCTAAACAATGAATTATTAAAATCAGCTCTTCCTAATCTAGGAGAGTTTGGGCCTGTTTAGGTACCAGAGCTGGGAGGCAGATGTCAGTCAGTGCTGACATGCATGACAGCTGTGTGTGTCAGTATCCAGGGGCGGTGTGAATGGCCCTGGGGAGAGCCTGTCTCTGGTCATTAGTGGCGAGTGGGCTGGTGGGCAGGGTGAGCCTGTGTGGGGGCTGTGACGGCTGACACACGGCCTGGACCTAGGCCTGAGCTCAGTGGGGGCTCACCAGCACTGCACTGAGGCAAGCACTGTGTGGCTTTGCATCATCTGACCCCGAGGAGAACTCCCGCTCTGTTGTTCAGCACAGCTCCCCCTACAGAGTAGCGGGGCTGAGAGTGATGCAAGCCCTGCTCAGCTAGGGAGCATGCACACACACATTAACAGACAAAAACAAAGCTACATATGCAAAGTCAAATGTAACACTGGGTAATAAAAAGCTTGTCACATGCATTGTCTATGCATGCTATAGACAAGCACATTATATTTAGTAGTGTAAAATGTATTTAAAGATTGTAAAGAATTGCAATAAACAAATGCAAAAGCAAAGTCAACTGAATACAATACAGCCCATTGTTACAGAAGGAAAATGCAAAAGTAAAAAAGAACAAAGTGCTCAATGTAAGATGTTGAAATAAAAAGAATGCAACAAAGAAAGCAGTCGGCTTACAAGTCAGACTGAGAAAATTAACTTATGAATATTAATGTTCTAATGAAGCATGGTTTTGTTCTGTAGATGAAGGTAGCCTCATTCTATACTATTCGTAATTATTGTAACTGTGGGAATTATGTCCATTTCCATTACATTATGAAGCACCAAAATGGCAATGCATTATACATTCATTCAACATAAAGCGAGAGAGAAAGAAAGAGAAAATAAAGCTTGGCCTATTTTGTTTTAATTAATAAGAACTAGATGGGGAATTAACAGCAAAATGAATTCAATCTGACCTATGTAATAGCTGGGCATTCGTTTGCTGCACGTGGTCAAAGTCATTCCACCGCCTATAGGCTTAAAATGGTATACTGCAGGCCTAAGCTCAGAAAACAAAGAACACTGTGGAAGGAGATTAAAAATGGATGATCAGCTGGTATAAATTCTCTTGAAATTAAAGTACCTGTCACCTTGTTCTTTTAAACAGCAACCTTCCTGACCTCAACTTTATTAAACCTCAGCGAAAACCTGCAATAAAAAACTGTGCAGTGGTAGCAATGAGTCTAAGCCACGTGAGAGAGCCTAAAGTTAGGTCAGCCTAAACTCATTGTCAATTAGTGATGATGGAGAGGGCCTTTGAGACATGGACCATTAGGCTGGAGGAGCGAGGAAGGGTAACGCAGCAAATGGGTGCCATCTCTCACACACCTCCAATCGACAGCAGCAAAGATGACAGTCAGTGCCTCGGTGAGGGAGGGAGGGGAGAGAGAGAAAGAGAGATATGAGGGAACAAGATATAAGGGAACAGCACCAGTGTCCCTGAAAGCTGCAGACTGCCAGATGATGCCAGCAGGAGAACAAGAGTGTCCAACCATTACTAAGCGTGATGACCACATGTTCTCTCTCCAAAATGTAGGCCAGAGACATAAAAGTGTCCCCCAACTGCCATAAAACACATTCGGCAATAAAGAAGACCAAAGAGCATAGCATATCTGCTTGTACTACACTTTTTTCTAATTTACAGCAATAAGATGTGATATGTTAAAGTGATCTAGGTGCCAGACTGTTATTTAGTTATTTATTTATTCACTGATGTAAATGACTAAGGATGAGTCCAAATGATCCAGCAGAACATAAAATGTTGATTATCTGTTTCATGTGTAATTATACAATTAGAGCTTCAAACTTTGATTGCAATCAAGATATTGTAAGTAAACTTCACATCTGGGAGTGTCAACTGACGTATAATCAAAATCTCAAACGCCAGCCAGGAGGAATGATCACGGCTTGTGTTTGTTCCTCAGACGTTATCAGAAGCCCTACAGCACGTCTGTCTGACTGGAACTACAGTCAACTTACAGAGCCTGTAAAGAGATTTCACAGATAAGTCCGACAAGAGAACTGAACAGCTCAGAGATCATAAACAGCTAACATAAAGTCACGTTTTGCGTATTTAACCACAGAGGAAGCGCTTCGTGGCGCAAAAAATACGACTTGTTCGCTCTTTACAACATTATAAACAGAAAATACAGGATGTGGACTGTTTAACACGACGTTTTGTTAACAAACTGTACCCCGAGAAGGTCCAGTCTGGTTAGACTCTCTCTCTCTGTTCTCTTTACTGGCTACTTTTCTTGAAAAAAGGCGGCAATACATCATGAAGGACACGATGGAGCGTTTGTCAAGATAACTTCTTTGACAGAAAACAAACACTCGTACAAAACGTGTCTGTTAACGTTAGCCGACGTCGACATCCAAAACATGTTCGCATTCCTGTCAGATTAAGGAGAAAAACCCTCACCTTTCCGTTTCTCCATGCTCGTATCCTCTCCGCTCCGCTAACGGTCCTACATTCCTTCAGCGTCCCCGCGCTCGAGCTCAGAAATTTAAAACAACAGAAGCTCGCGAGACTCTTGTGCGCCGCGCACCGATTCAGTCTTCAGTTCTTTATGTGTATTTTATCTTTTATGTCCCTCCCTCGGAAGGGGTGAGCGCAGCTCGCCCTCGGATGGCGCAAAAGCCCCTTCAAGTCAAGCGGGAAGAAGGTGCGGCGAGAGGCGCAGAGGAGGAAAAGAGAGAGGAGGAGAGTGAAGGAGGAGAGTGATGAAGGTGAGCTCATCGCTCGCGCCACTCTCAGACATTTGAATGCGGGCTCCTCCTGCGCGACACTCAGGGAAAAGCATCTCTGTCTCTCTCTCTCTCTCTCCCTCTCTCTCTCTCTCTCTGTATGTATGTATGTATGTATATATGTGTGTATGTGAATATATATATATA
>BRDA01073898.1:22209-33691 GCA_036984385.1 Crenuchus spilurus | reverse complement strand
TTAATCACTAGAATAGGAGATGTTAGTCCATAAACAACCTCAATAAACAATATTAATTACTAGAATATGAGATATTAGTCCATAAACAACCTCAATAAACACTATTAATCACTAGAATAGGAGATATTAGTCCATAAACAACCTCAATAAACACTATTAATCACTAGAATAGGACATATTAGTCCATAAACAACCTCAATAAACACTATTAATCACTAGAATAGGAGATATTAGTCCATTAACAAACTCAATAACCCCTATTAATCACTAGAATATGAGATATTAGTCCAGGAACAACCTCAATAAACACTATTAATCACTAGAACAGGAGATGTTAGTCCATAAATAACCTCAATAAACACTACTAGAATAGGAGATATTAGTCCATAAACAACCTCAATAAACAATATTAATTACTAGAATATGAGATATTAGTCCATAATCAACCTCAATAAACACTATTAATCACTAGAATAGGAGATGTTAGTCCATAAACAACCTCAATAAACAATATTAATTACTAGAATATGAGATATTAGTCCATAAACAACCTCAATAAACACTATTAATCACTAGAATAGGAGATATTAGTCAATAAAGAACCTCAATAAACATTATTAATCACTAGAATAGGAGAGATTAGTCCATTAACAACTTCAATGTACACTATTAATCAACAGAATATGAGATATTAGTCAAAAAGGAACCTCAATAAACACTATTAATCACTAGGAGATATTAGTCCACAAACAACCTCAATAAACACTATTAATCACTAGAATAGGAGATTTTAGTCCATAATCAAATTATATTCATATCTCCAACTTTCCAGAGCAGCATTTTTATGTCTGAATGAAGAAAATCATGACTGTAATTTCATTTCAGATGTAAAATGAAACACTGGTGACATGTGTACACACACAGGATGGTTAAGTGCCTCTGCTCTGTGTATGTCTTAAATAAACTTATAGATATGTGCTGATGCAGATGTACTGTGTAAAGTGACTGCTGGCTTGGCTGGAGCGTCTGAGTGTGTCTGAGTGTGATGAAGTATCTGTGAAGGCCGATGACAGCATGAGTCTTGAGGATGACCACGGACGAGACCATGAAATCTCAAATCTTACGTCTCCGCAGGGACATGCAGGTCACTCCTGTCCGAGAGCAGAACAAATCTCTAATAAATGACTATTTTAAAAAAAAAACTGCTGTTTAGAGGTCACATTTTTCAAATGCTTCTTTTTTTTCTTCAGACTTTGAGGTTCTAAAAATTGGTTCACTTAAAATGTACACAATTTTCACACCTCAGGTGTAGTCGATCAGTTAAAACACATTTGGTGTCCAGATTTTGCTTCTTTAGTTTAGAACTGGAGACATGAGGCTAACACTGCTAACACACACCAGCACCTAATTGCATTTCTGTTCAAATACATCACTAAAATATTCTCTGAACCCACTTAAAGCTCATCCAGATGTTACTGAAGGTGTCACAGACAAGTGGATGTGGTTTAGAACACAAACAGACTTACTGTGAACTACAAACAATAACAAAAGCTTGTTGCTCAATGCTATGTCGGCCATTTTGGAGCAGGAAGTGCTGATCTAGGATCAGTTTTTGTGATAAGAGTCTTCTACCATCCCTGCTGCTTCCTGTAGTGTCTGTATGTAGTAGTGAACTTATATTCATCTTTATAGTTCTGTATTTTGACAGCACTAGGGTATTTAGGTGGACATTGCCTTCAAGTGTTTGACTCGGTAGTTTCTTCGATTATGTGTGGTTAGTGGAAAAATATGTAAATTAGATTTTCAGTCAAAGACTATATGAAAATCAGTAGAAGATCTTGGACTTTGTCATGTTAATGACTAAGAAACTGAGAACTACTGGTTTTGGACCATCACTAGGTTAGTACTTTACCTGTAAATGGGTTGGAACCCTGTTTCCAGTATTTTTAATTACCAAACTAGCACACTGATATTGCCCAAACTTTAGGCCAAACAAAAATTAGGAGGCAGGGAGTACCATAGCTTGGGTGCAGTAACCTCAAAAATAAATAAATAAATAAAATGATATATATATATATATTGACAAAACTGTTATTATATTTAATAGTAATCTTAAGACTACTGTTAAGAATTGTCTGTGTCTGTCTGTCTGTGTGACAGTGTGTGTATGTATGTGTGTGTGCGTGTGTGAAGCCAGCGATGGATAGACGCCCTGTCCTGGGCTTACTTGGGATAGTGTACTGCCCTGCCCTGCACCCAGAAAGGGGGTAGGGGACTAACCATGAACCTGGTAAGGATTAAGCGGGTGGGATAATGGATGGATGGGTACTGTTAAGGTGTACAAAGCATTGCTTTGGCCTGGTGGTTAGGGATCTGGTCTTGTGACTGCAAGTTTGATCCCTGGGCAGTTCATGATTGACGTTCCCTTGAGCAAGGCACCTAACCCCCCAACTGCTCTGGACACCATGAGTAGGGCTGCCCAACACTTTGGGCACATGTTCTCACAGCCTTGTGTGTTCACTGCATGGATGGCTTAAATGTAGAGATCAAATTCCATTGTGTGCAGTCGCATTGGCAAAAAATGAATCTAATCCAATTTTTTAAATTTACCTTATGCAGATGGCTTCGGGCAACCAAATCAGGTACATGTGGGCCAGATCTGCATGCCAGAAGTGGGCTAGATCTGGTTGCAGATAAACATAGATTTTTAATCCAGTTGATTAAATCAGCAGTACCACAGTACCATTAAACATAATAATTTTTTGTCAATATAGCAATACATATGATAATGTTATTAAATATGTTTAATATTGAACAGATTATTAATAGTTAATATTTACCGTAGTTATTTTGTCATCACTGTTATTAGATTTAATGGTAAAGTTTTACTTTTGATTTAACAGAGTGCATATGGTTTCTGGCATGCATATTTGGCCTGTTAATGTGCCATGCATGTGGGTCAGATCTGTTTGCTGGATTTGGCCAAGTTTGGACCATATCAGCAGTGTTGTGAACTGTAACAGACTGTGTTCTGCTCATTTCTTTTATTCATGTTGGTGTGCATTTATGAGTATGCTTACAATGTTTGGACTTGTACAGTAGCTTTTTCTGATCATGCATGAGGTCATACATCAGTGTGTTTGCATCTCTCTCTCTCTCTCTCTCTCTCTCTCTCTCACACACACACACACACACACACACACACTCATCTGTGGTGTTTGATCTGTGCCGCTTTAGCTCCAGCATTACGTCTTTGACCTGACCCCCCTGTCCATCCACCACCCCCAGGGTCTCAGGACTGCTCGCTGCATGTTGACATTTAGCTCCTTAAAAATAACACAGATGTTTTGGTGGTTGTGGACAAGCTGGCCAGGGTTGCTGATCACCCCCTTCCCCCAAATCTCTCCTTCCCTCACCCTCTTCCTCCCTCCAGCCTGGCTGGCTGCCTATTTTAACTGCTGCTGGACGAGGGCCTAGGTGACTGTAGTCACATGACTGGTTTGGGGGGTCTGAAGTGTCGGTGGGTGGGCGCTGGATGAAGTGGTTTAGAAGGTGTCTGTGGTCTCCAGAAGATATCTGACGAATACACACTCAGGTTTCATCATGAGGCTGCTATTTATTTACAAGCCTAGTTGCAAAAAAGTTGGGACGCTGTGTAAAATGTAAATAAATGTAAACAAAAAAAAGAATGCAATAATTTGCGAATATCATA
Source organism: Crenuchus spilurus (assembly GCA_036984385.1). Lineage (NCBI taxonomy): Eukaryota > Metazoa > Chordata > Actinopteri > Characiformes > Crenuchidae > Crenuchus > Crenuchus spilurus. Next base: position 29,979 of record BRDA01073898.1, on the reverse strand, counting down.
GACCCATAATAGAACATAGAAAACTTATCAGATGTTGAAAGTGAGACATTTGACCATTTCATGAAAAAATATTGAATAATTTAGAACTTTATGGCAGCAACACATCACAAAAAAGCGGAGACAGGGGCAACAAAAGTCACATGACTGTGTATATAAAGAGCAAAAGAGGAAACTGCACCTAAAATTGATGGAAATTTTGCACAAAAATGTTCCTCAACATAAAATTGTGAAGACTTTGAATATCCCACTATCTACAGTAAATAACATCATTAAAAGATTCAGAGAATCAGAAGAAATCCCTGTGACAACGGGAGATGGCCGACTATCAGTATTGCTTGTCTTTGGGCCCTCAGGTGGCACTGCATTATAAACTTGTATGATTCTGTACTGGAAATCACTGCATGGGCTCAGGAACACTTTCAGACAACACTGTCTGTGAACACAGTTTACAGTGCAATCCACAAATGCAAGTTAAAGCTGTGTCATTCATTCATTCATTCATTATCACACCCGCTTAATCCTTATCAGGGTCGCGGTTAGTCCCCTACCCCCTCACTGGGTGCAGGGCAGGGCATTACATTAATCAACTAAGCCCAGGACAGGGCGCCAATCCATCGCTGGGTGACACACACACATGGACAATTTAGATTACCCAATTCACCTGATCCCCATGACTGTGGGAAGAAACCGGAGTCCCTGGAGGAAACCCACGCAGACACGGGGAGAACATGGAAACTCCGCTCAGATGGGGACTCGAACCCAAGACCCCAGCGCTGAGAGGCGAACATGCTAACCACTAAGCCACCGTGCCGCCCACGCTGTGTCATCCAAAGAAGAAACCATTTAGCAACACAATCCACAAACACCATCATCTTCTGGTTTAAAATGAACTGAGCCAAAATGGAAAACTGTTGAACAGTGGGCACTACTATATTCCTATTGCAATCCTTATACTGTATACTGCAATAAGCCTTCATAAATGTGTGTAGGTTTATATCAGTTGTTATAACCATTTATGTCAGTATGGTATTTATTATTGTATTATTCTGTGCTCATAGATGTTACTGTAACTGTGGCTGAAGAGAACTGGGGGCTGTATTGATGTGGCTGTAATATGTTTATTGTAAATGGTCTCTCACTCATTCTCTGTTTTTAGAGCAACCTGCTTTTTAATGACGAGTGAAGTCACTGCTCTGTTTGCATGAAGGCTCAGGTCAGCTCATCTGGGCTCTGACTCGACTTCGCTTTAATGCTGTGAGGTCATTAAAATGCTTGTGAGCAGCTTTAATATGGCGTTTCAGATTGATGAGCCATGTCTTTGATATGTAAGACACTCTGATATTAAACAAAACAAGGCTCACTCCCATCAGTACTGTACTCTACATGTGTTTACTGGACCAGTATTCATCATTAATAAATATAACAGCCTCACAGGGCTGAAGTTATATGAAGTGATGAATGATTTATTAACCCTTAATGTTCCGCTGGACTTTTTGGTAGAACACATTTGAGTTACCACATCTTATTTGTAATTGTTAAATTTAACTCATACTTCATAGTGCCATCTTTACCAGTTGGTAGAGGTAAACATCCATTAGAGGTCACTAGAAATGCAACTCTTTGTTTTCTTTATACAAACCAACAAAGCTTGATGTGAAAAAAAACCAGAGAAGACTAGAGTGGGACTGAAACAGCCTAATGAATACCAAATCTGTGTTTATATATACATGCTGTTCTGTTATTTTTTGTGAAAATCAGTTTAGTTAAATGATTGAAAACTGTGACCTGTGCAAAAGTTTTTGTACATTTTAAATGAGTATAAATCTTCCCCACCATTACAAACAAAATTAAAAAGTCACAAGTTATAGTTTTAAAAAGCCAATTTGGAAATCCAAAAATGTTTTCTTGTTTTCCTGTTTGTTTCTGTGAAATTCAAAGTATATCCACCTATTCTGCGTATAGGACTTGGCTTCGCCCATTCGCATTCAAGATAAAGTAAGTGCTTAAGCCTGATCTATGAAAATAAGGACAACTACATGACAGCTAATCAGAAGAGAGCCCATTTACATATAGTAAGTCTTAAAGGTTCTAGCATGTCTATTTAAAGTGGTTCTATCACAATGTTCAAACTTTCTGGGGCAGCTATGTTATTTATTTATTCATTTTTAACTTCTATTTGATTTTTAGGGCATAGTGCAGCATTCAGGGCTCTTTTGACTTTTGCATCTTCTTTTTCAAGCAGCAATAAGCAATAGCTGGATAAAATTAGCCCAGCAAACATCTCTGTGCATTGCTCACACATTAACGCGTTAGCAGCTTCCAAGCTCAGAAACATGTCAGCATGTCCCGCCCTGAACGTGCAACAAAAATAAAATCTAAAATTAAAATTATAGTCTGAGAATTGAAGGGAATGTTTTATAAGAATTGAATAAAAGTCAGTGTGTTATTACTTATCCAGCAATAGGTTATGATCAGCTTGACTTTACTCATTATGTCAGGTTATCTGTGATGAGCAACTGCAGCTCAGCAGGACTAGTCCACCACTTTCTCTAAATTCCCCCATAATTAAACAGTTAAAATATGAAGCAGTTTGAAATGTTACACTCGAGACAAACTCACTGATTTGCATTCTAACTTGTTCACAGTGGTGGTGAAAGGAACCAGACGTCTTAATACTTCTCACTGAACAGTATTGTTATTAGGATACTTCAGGAGAATTTTAGGTTTCTCTGATTAAAGTGGATTTGGGCAGCATTCATCTCTCTCTCTCTTTCTCTCTCTCTCTCTCTCTCTCTCTCTCTCTCTCTCTCTCTCTCTCTCTCTCTCTCTCTCTCTCTCTCTTTGTATCTTTCCCTCCCCCCTCTCTGTATATTTCTCTCTCTTTCTCTCTCTTATTCTTTCTCTCTCTATGTGTGTCTTTCTCTCTGTCTCTCTCACTCACTCCTTCTCTCCCTCCCTCTCTCTCTCTCTCTCTCTCTCTCTCTCTCTCTCTCACCTGATCAAACCGCTGCACTTCACACAGGAATTTTCCATTTTCTATTTTCACCCACAGCCAGTCCAGTTACCACCCCTCCACCCGCCCCCCCTCCACCCTTGACGACCACCAAAGACAGGGACAAGTGTCCGTCTACAGCACATTGACCACAGCCTGACAGCCTGGACTGTCTCACACTCAGAGACCTCCAAAATCACAGAGGAAATTCAGGAAGCCAATAGAAACAGTGCACTTACATGTGTAGAAAGTGTCTGTGTGTGTTCTCTGTGGAGGTGAACTTATTTTCACTGTATAAACTTTACCTCCTCAAACCTGCTCAGTCAACACGATAAGTCACCATGACATTAACATCATTCTGCAGCTTCTTCTGAACTCTACACTAACCAACACTGCTTAACAGTGTTGTAATCAAGACTGCTAGAGCCAAGTCCTAGTCAAGACCAATTAGCGTCTTCAGTCTGAGTTAAGACTAGTCAGTGTCTTCAGGCTGAGTCAAGACCAATCAGCATCTACAATCCGAATCAAGACCAATCAGCATCTTCAGTCTGAGTCAAGACCAATCAGCTTCTTCAGTCTGAGTCAAGACCAATCAGCCTCTTCAGTCCGAATCAAGACCAATCAGCTTCTTGAGTCTGAGTCAAGACCAATCAGCTTCTTCAGTCTGAGTCAAGACCAATTAGCGTCTTCAGTTCGAGTTAAGACTAATCAGTATCTTCAGGCTGAGTCAAGACCAATCAGCTAATTCAGTCCGAGTCAAGACCTATCATCATTTTCAGTCCGAGTCAAGACCAATCAATATCTTCAGTCTGAATCAAGACCAATCAGCGTCTTCAGTCCGAATCAAGACCAATCAGCTAATTCAGTCCGAGTCAAGACCTATCATCATTTTCAGTCCGAGTCAAGACCAATCAATATCTTCAGTCTGAATCAAGACCAATCAGCGTCTTCAGTCCGAATCAAGACCAATCAGCTTCTTCAATCTGAGTCAAGACCAATCAGCTTCTTCAGTCTGAGTCAAGACCAATCAGCATCTTCAGTCCGAATCAAGACCAATTAGCTTCTTCAGTCCGAATCAAGACCAATCCGCATTTTTAGTCCGAATTAAGACCTATCAGCTTCTTCAGTCTAAGTCAAGACCAATCAGCTTCTTCAGTCTAAGTCAAGACCAATAATCTTCTTCACTCTGAGTCAAGACCAATAAGCTTCCTCAGTCTGAGTCAAGACCTATCACCATCTTCAGTCCGAGTCAAGACCAATCAGCATCTTCAGTCTGAGTCTAAACCTATCAGCGTTTTCAATCTGAGTCAAGACTAATCAGCTTCTTCAGTCTGAGTCTAGATCTATTAGCATTTTCAGTCTGAGTCAAGACTAATCAGCTTCTTCAGTCTGAATCTAGACCTATCAGCATTTTCAGTCTGAGTCAAGACTAATCAGCTTCTTCAGTCTGAGTCTAGACCTATCAGCATTTTTAGTCTGATTCAAGACTAATCAGCTTCTTCAGTCTGAGTCTAGATTTATCAGCATCTTCAGTCTGAGTCTAGACCTATCAGCATTTTCAGTCCTAGTCAAGACTAATCAGCTTCTTCAGTCTGAGTCAAGACCAATCAGCTTCTTCAGTCTGAGTCAAGACCAATCAGCGTCTTCAGTCTGAATCAAGACCAATCAGCTTCTTCAGTCTGAGTCAAGACCAATCAGCTTCTTCAGTCTGAGTCAAGACCAATTAGCGTCTTCAGTTCAAGTTAAGACTAATCAGTATCTTTAGGCTGAGTCAAGACCAATCAGCTAATTCAGTCCGAGTCAAGACCTATCATCATTTTCAGTCCGAGTCAAGACCAATCAATATCTTCAGTCTGAATCAAGACCAATCAGCGTCTTCAGTCCGAATCAAGACCAATCAGCTTCTTCAGTCTGACCAATCAGCTTCTTCAGTCTGAGTCAAGACCAATCAACATCTTCAGTCCGAATCAAGACCAATCAGCTTCTTCAGTCTGAGTCAAGACCAATCAGCATCTTCAGTCCAAATCAAGACCAATCAGCTTCTTCAGTCTGAATCAAGACCAATCCGCATCTTTAGTCCGAATCAAGACCTATCAACTTCTTCAGTCTAAGTCAAGACCAATTAGCTTCTTCATTCTGAGTCAAGACCAATAAGCTTCTTCAGTCTGAGTCAAGACCTATCACCATCTTCAGTCCGAGTCAAGACCAATCAGCATCTTCAGTCTGAGTCTAGACCTATCAGCGCTTTCAGTCTGAGTCAAGACCAATTAGCTTCTTCATTCTGAGTCAAGACCAATAAGCTTCTTCAGTCTGAGTCAAGACCTATCACCATCTTCAGTCCGAGTCAAGACCAATCAGCATCTTCAGTCTGAGTCTAGATCTATCAGCATTTTCAGTCTGAGTCAAGACTAATCAGCTTCTTCAGTCTGAGTCAAGACCAATTAGCGTCTTCAGTTCGAGTTAAGACTAATCAGTATCTTCAGGCTGAGTCAAGACCAATCAGCTAATTCAGTCTGAGTCAAGACCTATCATCATTTTCAGTCCGAGTCAAGACCAATCAATATCTTCAGTCCGAATCAAGACCAATCAGCTTCTTCAGTCTGAGTCAAGACCAATCAGCATCTTCAGTCCGAATCAAGACCAATCAGCTTCTTCAGTCTGAGTCAAGACCAATCAGCATCTTCAGTCTGAATCAAGACCAATCAGCTTCTTCAGTCTGAATCAAGACCAATCCGCATCTTTAGTCCGAATCAAGACCTATCAGCTTCTTCAGTCTAAGTCAAGACCAATCAGCTTCTTCAGTCTAAGTCAAGACCAATAATCTTCTTCATTCTGAGTCAAGACCAATCAGCTTCTTCAGTCTGAGTCAAGACCTATCACCATCTTCAGTCTGAGTCAAGACCAATCAGCATCTTCAGTCTGAGTCTAGATCTATCAGCATTTTCAGTCTGAGTCAAGACTAATCAGCTTCTTCAGTCTGAGTCTAGATCTATCAGCATCTTCAGTCTGAGTCTAGACCTATCAGCATTTTCAGTCCTAGTCAAGACTAATCAGCTTCTTCAGTCTCAGTCTAGATCTATCAGCATCTTCAGTCTGAGTCAAGACCAATCAGCATTTTCAGTCTGAGTCAAGACTAATCAGCTTCTTCAGTCTGATTCAAGACCAATCCGCATCTTTAGTACAAATCAAGACCTATCAGCTTCTTCAGTCTAAGTCAAGACCAATGATCTTCTTCAGTCTGAGTCAAGACCAATCAGCTTCTTCAGTCTGAGTGAAGACCAATAATCTTCTTCACTCTGACTCAAGACCAATCAGCTTCTTCAGTCTGAGTCAAGACCAATCAGCTTCTTCAGTCTGAATCAAGACCAATCAGCGTCTTCAGTCCGAATCAAGACCAATCAGCTTCTTCAGTCTGAGTCAAGACCAATTAGCATCTTCAGTCTGAGTTAAGACTAATCAGTATCTTCAGGCTGAGTCAAGACCAATCAGCTAATTCAGTCCGAGTCAAGACCTATCATCATTTTCAGTCCGAGTCAAGACCAATCAATATCTTCAGTCTGAATCAAGACCAATCAGCTTCTTCAGTCCGAATCAAGACCAGTCAGCTTCTTCAGTCTGAGTCAAGACCAATCAGCATCTTCAGTCCGAATCAAGACCAATCAGCTTCTTCAGTCCGAATCAAGACCAATCTGCATCTTTAGTCCAAATCAAGACCTATCAGCTTCTTCAGTCTAAGTCAAGACCAATCAGCTTCTTCAGTCTAAGTCAAGACCAATAAGCTTCTTCAGTCTGAGTCAAGACCTATCACCATCTTCAGTCCGAGTCAAGACCAAGACCTATCACCATCTTCAGTCCGAGTCAAGACCAATCAGCATCTTCAGTCTGAGTCTAGACCTATCAGCGCTTTCAGTCTGAGTCAAGACTAATCAGCTTCTTCAGTCTGAGTCTAGATCTATCAGTATTTTTAGTCTGAGTCAAGACTAATCAGCTTCTTCAGTCTGAGTCTAGACCTATCAGCATTTTCAGTCTGAGTCTAGTCTAATCAGCTTCTTCAGTCTGAGTCTAGACCTATCAGCGTTTTCAGTCTGAGTCAAGACTAATCAGCTTCTTCAGTCTGAGTCTAGATCTATCAGCATCTTCAGTCTGAGTCTAGACCTATCAGCATTTTCAGTCCTAGTCAAGACTAATCAGCTACTTCAGTCTCAGTCTAGATCTATCAGCATCTTCAGTCTGAGTCAAGACCAATCAGCATTTTCAGTCTGAGTCAAGACTAATGAGCTTCTTCAGCCTGAGTCAAGACCAATCCACATCTTTAGTCCGAATCAAGACCTATCAGCATCTTCAGTCTGAGTCAAGACCAATCCGCATCTTTAGTCTGAATCAAGACCTATCAGCATCTTCAGTCTAAGTCAAGACCAATCAGTTTCTTCAGTCTAAGTCAAGACCAATAATCTTCTTCTCTCTGAGTCAAGACCAATCCGCATCTTCAGTCTGAGTCAAGACCTATCACCATCTTCAGTCCGAGTCAAGACCAATCAGCTTCTTCAGTTTGAGTCAAGACCAATCAGCATCTTCAGTACGAATCAAGACCAATCAGCTTCTTCAGTCTGAGTCAAGACCAATCAGCATCTTCAGTCCGAATCAAGACCAATCAGCTTCTTCAGTCTGAATCAAGACCAATCCGCATCTTTAGTCCGAATCAAGACCTATCAGCTTCTTCAGTCTAAGTCAAGGAACTAAGCCTGACTTCTACGACTAACCAGAACTGAGTCTGACTT
>BRDA01073898.1:0-21237 GCA_036984385.1 Crenuchus spilurus | reverse complement strand
TCAGCTAATTCAGTCCGAGTCAAGACCTATCATCATTTTCAGTCCGAGTCAACACCAATCAATATCTTCAGTCTGAATCAAGACCAATCAGCTTCTTCAGTCTGAGTCAAGACCAGTCAGCTTCTTCAGTCTGAGTCAAGACCAATCAGCATCTTCAGTCCGAATCAAGACCAATCAGCTTCTTCAGTCCGAATCAAGACCAATCTGCATCTTTAGTCCGAATCAAGACCTATCAGCTTCTTCAGTCTAAGTCAAGACCAATCAGCTTCTTCAGTCTAAGTCAAGACCAATAATCTTCTTCACTCTGAGTCAAGACCAATAAGCTTCTTCAGTCTGAGTCAAGACCTATCACCATCTTCAGTCCGAGTCAAGACCAATCAGCTTCTTCAGTCTGAGTCTAGATCTATCAGTATTTTTAGTCTGAGTCAAGACTAATCAGCTTCTTCAGTCTGAGTCTAGACCTATCAGCATTTTCAGTCTGAGTCTAGTCTAATCAGCTTCTTCAGTCTGAGTCTAGACCTATCAGCATTTTCAGTCTGAGTCAAGACTAATCAGCTTCTTCAGTCTGAGTCTAGATCTATCAGCATCTTCAGTCTGAGTCTAGACCTATCAGCATTTTCAGTCCTAGTCAAGACTAATCAGCTTCTTCAGTCTCAGTCTAGATCTATCAGCATTTTCAGTCTGAGTCAAGACTAATGAGCTTCTTCAGTCTGAGTCAAGACCAATCCGCATCTTTAGTACAAATCAAGACCTATCAGCTTCTTCAGTCTAAGTCAAGACCAATAAACTTCTTCAGTCTGAGTCAAGACCTATCACCATCTTCAGTCCGAGTCAAGACCAATCAGCATCTTCAGTCTGAGTCAAGACCAATAATCTTCTTCACTCTGTCTCAAGACCAATAAGCTTCTTCAGTCTGAGTCAAGACCAATCACCATCTTCAGTCCGAGTCAAGACCAATCAGCATCTTCAGTCTGAGTCTAGACCTATCAGCATCTTCAGTCTGAGTCAAGACTAATCAGCTTCTTCAGTCTGAGTCTAGACCTATCAGCATTTTCAGTCTTGAGTCAAGAGTAATCAGCTTCTTCAGTCTGAGTCTAGATCTATCAGCATCTTCAGTCTGAGTCAAGACCAATCAGCATTTTCAGTCTGAGTCAAGACTAATCAGCTTCTTCAGTCTGAGTCTAGATCTTTCAGCTTCTTCAGTCTGAGTCAAGACCAATTGGCTTCTTCAGTCTAAGTCAAGACCAATAATCTTCTTCACTCTGAGTCAAGACCAATCCGCATCTTTAGTCCGAATCAAGACCTATCAGCATCTTCAGTCTAAGTCAAGACCAATCAGCTTCTTCAGTCTAAGTCAAGACCAATAATCTTCTTTTCTCTGAGTCAAGACCAATCCGCATCTTCAGTCTGAGTCAAGACCTATCACCATCTTCAGTCCGAGTCAAGACCAATCAGCATCTTCAGTCTGAGTCTAGATCTATCAGCATTTTCAGTCTGAGTCAAGACTAATCAGCTTCTTCAGTCTGAGTCTAGATCTATCAGCATCTTCAGTCTGAGTCAAGACTAATCAGCTTCTTCAGTCTGAGTCAAGACCAATCCGCATCTTTAGTCCAAATCAAGACCTATCAGCATCTTCAGTTTGAGTCAAGACCAATCAGCTTCTTCAGTCTAAGTCAAGACCAATAATCTTCTTCACTCTGAGTCAAGACCAATAAGCTTCTTCAGTCTGAGTCAAGACCTATCACCATCTTCAGTCCAAGTCAAGACCAATCAGCTTCTTCAGTCCAAGTCAAGACTAATCAGCTTCTTCAGTCTGAGTCTAGACCTATCAGCATCTTCAGTCTGAGTCAAGACTAATCAGCATCTTCAGTCCGCGTCAAAACTAATCAGCTTCTTCAGTCTGAGTCTAGACCTATCAGCATCTTCAGTCTGAGTCAAGACTAATCAGATTCTTCTGTCTGAATCAAGACCAATCAGCATCTTCAGTCCGAGTCAAGACTAATCAGCTTCTTCAGTCTTAACCAAGACCAATCAGCTTCTTCAGTCTAAATCAAGACCAATCAGCTTCTTCAGTCCAAGTCAAGACCTATCAGCATCTTCAGTCTGAGTCAAGATCAATCAGCTTCTTCAGTCTGACCAATCAGTATCCTCAGGCCAAGTCAAGACCAATCAGTATCTTCAGTCCAAGTCAAGGCCAATCAGTGTCTTCAGTTTGAGTCAAGACCAAGACTGTTTGAAGTCAAGTCTGATTCAAGACCAAGACTTTTAGCCAACATGGCTAAACATTTTGATTGTCTTTTTCATAATTAGTGACAGTAGTATATGCTATTCTGACAACACTTACAAATGTATTGATATAAATATAGGTTTTGGGCCATTAACTAAGAATTTTAAGCCAGTTATGGGCTTTTGCATTATGTGGTGCTGTTTGTATTAACTGCTTTGAGAAATACACTTACTATTGTGCAAATGTTTATGTTTATTTGAGAAATGCATCAAAGCTATTGAGAAAAACTATCATTTTGGGCTTTAATGAAAGCATTTCTCCAAACAAAAACTGTCCTCATGTTTGATATAGTATATACTTTAAGGTTACAACATGTACCATTCACTACCCATTCTGTACAGTCAATATATGGAAACTGAAGTGCAAAAACAGCCTGTTATGAATTCACTGTTTTCATGTCACAGAAACTGACACATTTGCCTAAACCCTCCTATTCAGCCTACAGCAGTTTAGCTCCACCCAGGGGCGGACTGTATATTCTGTAAAAGTCCACAATGGCCATCTATTCAAAGGTCTTACAAGGCACACAAAAGGTTATAAGGTGACCTAAAAACAGAAGACAGTGTAGGACAAGTGCCCTTTAAAATGAAGAAAGTAAGTGTAAATGTAATTCAAAATAAAAAATATTTCAAATTATCTGCAATAATTCACTCATTCAAATACAACATTAATATGTCCTTAATGCATCTTTATCAGCAGTGTAGATTTTATTTTTTATCAGTAGTGTAGAAATTAAATTTTTATGAGCAGTATAGTGATTTCATTTTTATCAGCAGTGTAGAGATTTTATTTTTATCAGCAGTGTAGAGATGTAATTTTTTATCAACAATGTAGAGATTAGATGTTTTATCAACAGTGTAACGACAAAATATTTTATCAGCAGTGAAGAGATTTGATTTTTATCAGCAATGTAGAGACTATTATTTTTCAGTAGTGTAGAGATTAAATTTTTTTTTATCAGTAGTGTATAGATTTTATTATTTATCAGTAGTGCAGATTTTATTTTTTATCAGTAGTGTATAGATGTTATTTATTTATCAGTGGTGTATAAATTCTATTATTTATTAGTGTAGATGTTATTTTTATCAGCAGTGTAGAAACTAAATTTTTTATCAGCAGTGTAGAGATTAGACTTTTTATCAGCAGTGTAGAGGTTATTTTTTTTCAGTAGTGTAGAGATTTTGTATTTTATTAGTAGTGTAGATTTTATTCTTTATCAGTAATGTATAGATTTTATTATTTATCATTAGTGTAGAGATTTTATTTTTATCTGTGGTGTATCTTTTATTTTTATCAGTAGTGTAGAAATTGTATTTTCTATTAGTAGTGTAGAGATTTTATTATTTATCAGTAGTGTACAGATTTTATTTGTATCAGAAGTATATATTTTATTTTTATCAGTAGTGTAGAGATTTTATTTTTTTATCAGCTATCGAGTATGTCATTAAACTTTCTCTTTAAAATGAGGGTATACCTGTCCTCATTCTTAATGAACAGCCTCTCCAAAACCTTCATTCAGCTATCGGGTCACTGGTCGTGGGAACTGGTGCAACTTTATTCGGGTCAGTCACAATGCCCTCTTACCTGTGACTGACCTCTGCTAGGAGAACGAATGACCCTCCGTCAATCTCTCTTCACCTCTCTTCTCTCTCATCTCTTCATTCAGACATTTACCTCCACAGTCTCTCAGCTCAGTTCAGAAAACTCACAGCCCGACTCAGAAGTCTAACTGCTTTGGTCAATTCTTCACCGATTCTTTGTCACAGTTTGTGGAGATGCTAGAACCAGGACTCAATTTTAAACATGAATAACATGACCTAACCCTTCATTTTACAGTCTGATATCAGCTGGAGTCTTATCAGCTGGAGGAATATTTTGGTAACACTTTACTGTATGTTACTGTTCATAGGGCTACATGACCCACATAAGCTTGTAATGACAAATTACATAAACCTACATAAACAAGGCTTTTTATAAGCATACACCTGCCATAAAGGTTACATTTGCCAGCTTATCATGACAATAGACATGAAAGCTCTTTCCATTATTATCAGGCATTTTAAAGTGTCATAAAGGTTGCTTTTGTCAGCTTTGATCAAGTGCATTCTTTATGACTAGAGCTCAAATTCACAAAGGTGAAAATCACATCATAGAACTGTGAAATTAGTATTTGTTGTAAAATAGCATGGAAATTAAAAATTGAATTTGCAGGTTGTGAAAACACTGAATAAATAGAACTAATGCGCTTTCTTTGTATTTTCCTGGGTTGAGTGAGCTGCATCTCACTGAAACGTGATGCTATATCGTAGTTGCCAGTACCAGAGTTTTTGAGAGAGATCTTTATCTACAGATAATGACTTTATTGGATAAGTGGACTCTGAATCATGAACTGGGGAGATTTGCTGCCCGCTGGGTTGTTGATTGCTGTGAAGTGATGGGTAAAACTGTATTAATTACAGTTTGGTAAATATACTGTTAGAAGTATACATCTTTCTTCCAAAAGACCATATAAAACACACACTTACTGTATATACAGTTTAACACATTTTAACAGCTGACCTGTTCTTGAAAAATCTGTCATATTTGTTTGTGAAATGAAGTAACATTTCCTCTGAAGTTAGTAGGGGCCTGTTTCCTAACTGGAATTCCATAAACTGGAATGTTTATGTAGATTCATGTGAGTTGTCATAACAAGATCATGTAGGTGACACGTAGCATTATGAACAGCACCAGTTACGCAATGTGTCATAACAAACATCCTACTGATAAATGAGACCAATCTCAATAGGACTTCAGGGGACTGCATGAGTGTGGCCCAGTGGAGACTCCTGTAGGGACTTGTTTAACACACATGTCCACACATGTGAAGGGAGTAGGAGTAGTGTTTGTGTGTTTATTCGTGTGTGTGTGTGTGTGTGTGTGTGTGTGTGTGTGTGCGTGTGTGTTTTTGAGTATTTAAGTGCTGTCTGAGGTGTTTGGTTACCTTGCTCCTTCTCCGACCTCTCTCTCTCTCTCTCTCTCTCTCTCTCTCTCTCTCTCTCTCTCACATACACACACACACACACACACACACACACACACATACTCCCACTGGCATCAAAGCCCACTGTCCATTACTGTAGCTGCTGTTCTGCTGGCGTGTGATTTGGGTTGAAACAGAGCTGCCACTCATATCTTCAATATATTTAACACTGTGCTGACATTTCAATCTCAGATTACAGACTAAAGGCTCAGTGTCTGGATGAACTACATGCTGAACAATACAACCCCTTGCTTTGTCTGTAGATTTGCTACCAAATACCATTAAAGGCATGTAATAAGTTTCCTGTTTCTTATCAGCAAGCTCTTCGTGACACTGGGTCCCGCCTTCATTAATACAGTTCATCCCACTTTTTCTCACTGTAGGGTGTCACTTCTCATCCTTAAATCAACAGTCCTGTAGCTCCTGAGTGTTTGGCTTTGGCATTAGGCCTGTTTTATTCTAATGTAATTAACTGTCAGTTTACCTTCTTTTTAATCACCGGAGTGCAATATACAACCAATCATAAGACTACATACCTAAGATCATCATAACAACAAACATAACCCTGCATAATCTATCATAAAGGCTTATTCCAGATATCATCTGTCATTTGTTGATTTTGGTCATAGCAGTCTTTGTGATTCCCAAATTTCAAGGCCATTACAATGAGTCGTGAAATGATGTGTTTAAGTGCTGTAACAATTCTAAATTTACAGTTTGTATTTTAATTGCAGGATGTAAAAATATTATGCAGACATTATTTGACATTTTGGACTCACAAAGCCATGTAAGGTGAAATATTAGAAGAGGCAGCACTCAAAGCTGAACCGATGCACTATTTCCCCAGGTTAAGTGAACTGTTAAGGATGCTTTACATTATATAATTCAAGTGCAGTTCACATGTACAAGCACCGAAATTATATGATAGTTACATAAAAACGGAATATTTTAAAGAATTATAACATTTTTCACCCAGAAATTAGTGCAAATTTTGCTTATTTCATTTATGATTTGAATTGGATGAAAATGTTTTTTTTATTGAAGGAATTTTGCCATTTGAATTTTGTTACACTTTGCATATGATGTACAAATATTTTAAAAATTATTTTTAATGACAATTAACAGATGAAAAATCAATTATTTACATTTTGTTGCTTCAGTTGTTTTTCATGTTCACAAAATCAAATCGAACAGAAAAAGTGAGGCGTGCAGAGTGTGCACTCCGAATACACAAAGTATACAGGATGGAAATACAGTATAATATAAATCACTTATATAATTAAATAATTTGATATTTATACAGTTCCTTGCTAAAATATGGAAGTCGCTTTGGATAAGTCTCTATGAGCTTGCCACATCTTGCCACTGGGATTTTTTTGCCCATTCCTAAAAGCAAAACTGTTCCACCTCCTTCAAGTTAGATGGTTCCCACCAGTGAACAACAATCTTCAAGTCTGACCACAGATTTTCAATTGGATTAAGATCTGGGCTTTGACTAGGTCATTCCAATACATTTACACTTCCCATTAAACCACTCAAGTGTTGCTTTAGCAGTATACTTTGGGTCATTGTCTTGTTGGAAGATGAACCTCCGTCTCAGTCTCAAATTGTTGACAGACGAGAAAGTTTTGCTCAAGAATATCCATGTATTTAGCACCATTCATCTTCCCCTCAACTTGGACCAGTTTCCCAGTCCCTGCTGCTGAAAACATCCCCACAGCACAATGCTGCCACCAACATGTTTCACTGTGGGGGTGGTGTTCTTGGGATGATGAGATGTGTTGGTTTTGTGCCAAACATAGCATTTTCCTTGGTTGCTGAAAAGTTCAATTTTGGTCTCATCTGATCGGAGCACCATCCTCCATACTTTTGGGGATTCTCAAAATGATTGTCTTCCTACTTTTGTCTGTCAGTAAAGGCTTTTGTTTAGCCACTCTTCCAAAAAGCGCAGCTCTATGGAGTACAGTTTATTGTGGTTGTATGGACAAATATTCTGCTTGGGAACTCTGCAGCTCCCTCAGGCTTACCTTTGGTCTCTGTACTGCCTCTCTGATTAATGCCCTCTTTGCCCAGTCTGAGAGCTTTGGTAGGCAGCCCTCTTTTTGCAGGTTTGTTGTGGTACCATATTTTTTTCCATTTGATAATAATGGATTTGATGGTGCTCAGGGGAATTTGATATTTTTTATAACCCAACCCTGACTTGTACTTCTCAACAATTTAGTCCCTGACTTGTTTGGAGATCTCCTTGGTCTTCACAGTGTTGATTGATTAGTGATGCCTCTTGCTTAATGGTGTTGTAGCCCGTGGGGCCTTTCAGAAAAGATGTGTACATACTGACAGATTCTGTGACATTTAGACTGCAAACAGGTGAACTTCATTTCACTAAACATGTGACTTCTGAAGGTAACTGGTTGCACTTTCAGAAGGCACTGTTTAATAACGTAGTTAATAACAATACTGTAAATGGCTCTGGATATCTTATTCACTTAAATAAATGACTAGATTATAAAGAAAACTCTTCCCAAATGAGGAGATTGTGTCCTGACTGACCTAGAAGTAAATGTTATTGCTCAGATGTCCTCAAAATGTGTTATGAGAAATAGCATGTGACAAAAAGGAGACATGAGATAGATAAACATTATAATATTCATTTACAGCTGAGAACTCTGAGTCGTAGGTGAGAAATGGCTGAGTTTATATTAAGACACCTGTCTTACATTTTGACACTCTCAGTGTTAAATTAACTCTAATAGTGTTGATTTAACACTGGAAGATTTACTGTGTATGAGCACAGTGTGAGAGTTGACTAATACCTCTACTAAAACTCAATTACAGAGATAATGTACATATAATTTACAGACAGTATACAAGTAATGTACTTACAGTATCAATGACATATAATTTACAGGTAATTGATTTACAGACAACACACAATATACACTAAACAATATGTACAGTATACACAGATTGTAAACACACAGAGGCAAGTAGTACAGACAACACATATAATTACAGAATATATAATACACAAGAACACAGATAATATCCAAGTCCAGTGGTTGAGTGATGGACCAGATTTTTTTAAATGTGAAAAATTAGACCGTTTTATAGACACAGATTACTGAATGGTCAATGGTTATTTGTCAGTCATACACAAGAACTTTCCTTTCCAGCAGAATATTTCCTTTTCTCACTCACTTGTTCCTACTGTTTACTCACTCCAAGTCCCCCATCAGGAGATCATGACAGTGATGATCTAGATCTTAGTGTTTGTCACCCACCCAATGTAAGCTTCAGTGGAAGTTCTGCCAGAAGTCTCTAATGCTATGTTATGAATCCTCTGGCCAATCGCAACAATCTCTATGTACAAAAGGAACAAACTTGAAAACTTGAATTTTTGTTTCTAAGCTTTCAGAAGCCAATGTTTTTTCCATCCTCTCCTCCAGGTCCTGGCCCTGGCGTCCGAGGTTGTCTGCAGCTCCTCCTTCATCCCCCTCCCTTTTGGTCTGCCCTGTATCTGATGTCCTGGGTTGTTGGCATGTCGTCCTTCCTCTTTTTTGGCTCTTGTTGCTCAGGGATGCTCTGATCATCACTGAGTTTGTTTTTTTTCCTTTGAGTCCACTCCCATCATCTAGCCATGGCAGGATCTGCAAGGGTCCATCGTGTGCTGGACCTGAAAATAGGATGCAGCCTGTGTCAAAGGCTTTATAAAATGTGCAACTGTAATAACATATTTAATGCCATTCAATGGTTTAAATTCCAGTAGCTGTTAACCACTACAAGACCTCTGGTGGAATCTGGCACCAAAACGTTACCAGCAAATCCTTTAAGTCCTGTAACTTATGAGGTGGAGTTGCTTCAGACCTTTTGTTCCATCACATCTCACAGGTGATCAGATTGAGATCTGAGGAATCTGGAGGCCACTGTCAAGCTGGCAATGACCACCGCTGACCAGGAGCACCCAACAAGTCTTAATGTGTGAGTCATCTGGTCATAATGATTTCGTCCTTGTGGAATTGACATCACACCTGCCTGTTCTTAGTGAGGACCAACTGTTCTCACCATCTAATGCAGCTCAGACCTGTGCCACTGTGATGAGACATTAATTTAATATGTGAGTGATTATAATGTTTTGGCTCAATGGTGCACATTATTTGTTAATTTGTTCTTTTTTTCTAGCTGTAAATAAGACCCAGGTTAATGATAGATAATACTGTTCTTTTGTTGGAGACAGATGAGTAACAACATATAATGTAATTAAATTATGTGTTTCCAAGAACATAATCTGTACAGGAAAAGTAACCACATTACTACAACACGTTGGCTGGTGGTAAGAGCAAGATCAGGATGATCACTGGAGTTTGCTTGTCATTGTCATTATTATTTCATCCTCCATTGCACAAATTACATATATTGTTATCATATATACAATAACACATTGTTATCATAGATCAGATGAACATCTTATTGTGAAGTCAAGCTAGTATGGCAGCTAAGTCATCATTTCTAACCTGGTGTGACAAGCATGCACTGGTTGTTTCATAGCTTGATGCTGGGGCAGTCTCTGGGCTCTCTATTAGCTAAACCCTGCAATTAGCTGTTTAGAGGGTAGCTGTACACTCTGATCATTAAGGTGATTGCTTGTTTCTTATTGGCTACATGCCTTTTTTGAGCAACTCCCTTTTCAGGATTGCTCAGTATTAGTCATCAGCTGTGATTGTTTTCAGCTGTGACAGGGCTTTTTATTCAATCAGTGCTGGATGTTCCTCACTGAGTCATCTCACAATTCTGTCTGAAGACCATACTTCACCATTAAAATGATGGTATTTTGTAAGGGTTACTTTGCTCTGACTGTTTTACCTCTCCCCTTTCTAGTCCCTGGCTTCCTTTCTACTGAGGTCAGGGGTATTCTGTGATTTTATTTTGAAAGCATGTATGGTTGTGTTTTTTCTCTAAAATTGTAAAGTTTACTTCTAGTTTCTAGTTTAATCTTTATACTGTGAAGCCAACATGGTCGTGTAGTATTCTCATGTATATTTTCTAATTTTAGGTAATTGTTTATTTAATTTTTTGCAAACTGTAGTGGTTTTGTTTCAGGGTTGCCTTTACTCATACTGGCAGAGTGCAGACAGACAGTGCACCATGCCTTCTCATTCACCAATTCACCCCAAGTGATCCATATTTCTCTTATTGTTTTATTTTGTTGCGTCCTTTATCTGCACTCAGTGACCAGTCTGGCTGTGTTCCTTTGCGGGTCACTAAAACCAGCCATCCATGGGAACTTATGCAACTAACTACTTCAGTCCTGGATCTGTCTGTCCTGTTACACCTGGCTGATTTGTCTAGCACAGGTCCCTGGAGAGCTATTGTCCAGCACAGTTTGGTGACTTGTTTAATTAATTGTGAGTTTTATTTGGCAGGTTTAAAAAAGCAAATCACTTACCTGGGTTAGTTATATAGCTCTTGTCTAGCTTGATAGCTTTTAGCCCTTAAATAATGATCATAAATAGATTGATTGAGAATTTTATCAACATTCTGTAAAACTTGTCTAACCTACAGTTGCTATGAATTAATGCATTTGTGGGTGGAGCAATTAGATTTGAGTAAACACATTTTTTTGAAAGTCACTCAATTGTTTGAGCATATGAAGTATACAAAAGATAATCTTTAAATGTATTAAATTGAATTTATATTACTATGCCTGAATATACAGGGGTTAGAAAATGAAACTGAATCACCTGTCATGTTAGTGTGGGAGGTTTCATGGCTAAATTGGACCCGTCTGGTGGCCAATCTTCATTAATGTCACATTGCACCAGTAAGAGCAGAGTGTGAAGGTTCAGTTAGCAGGTAAGAGCACAGTTATATAGTATATTACAATGCACACAACATTATGGTGACATACCAGAGTTCAAATGAGGACAAATTGTTGGTGCACGTCTTGCTGGCGCATCTGTGACCAAGACAGCAAGTCTTTGTGTCTAAATATTATTGAGCCACTTTGGGGTGTTTTGGAGGAGCGAGTCAGGAAACAGTTTCCTTCACCAGCATCACGTAGTGACCTGACCACTATCCTGCAGGAAGAATGGCTTAAAATCCCTCTGACCACTGTGCAGGACTTGTATATGTCATTCCCAAGACAAACTGATGCTGTACTGGCCACAAAAGGAGGCCCTACACCATATTAATAATTTATTGTGGTCTAAAACCAGGTGTTTCAGTTTCATTGTCTAACCCCATGCAGTGGCTTGCAAAAGTATTCATACCCCTGGTCAAGAAGAAAACCATTGTTGAAAGAAAGTCCCATTTGTAAGCCTACATGGTTTTCTTCTTGCCACACGTCCGTAAATGCCAAATTTGTGGAGTGCACAACTTATAGTTGTCCTGTGGACAGATTCTCCCACCTGAGCTGTGGATTTCTGCAGCTCTTCCAAAGTGACCATGGGTCTCTTGGCTGCTTCTCTGACCAGGGCTCTCCTTGCTTGATCTGTCAGTTTAGGTGGACAGCCACGTCTTGGTAGATTTGCAGTTGTAGAATACTTTTGCCATTTCTGGATGATGGATTGAACAGTGCTCATTGGGATGCTCAAAGCTTGGGATATGTTTTTATAACCTAACCCTGCTTTAAACTTCTCCACAACTTTATCTCTGACATATTTTGTGAGTTCTTTGGTCTTCATGATGTTGTTTGTTCACTAGTGTTCTATAACAAACCACTGAGGCCTTCACAGAACAGGTGTATTTATACTGAGACTAAATTACACACAGCTGGACTCTATTAACTAATTAAGTGACTTCTGAAGGCAAGTGACTGCACTGGATTTTGTTTAGGAGTATCAGAGTACAGGGGGCTGAATACTTTAACACGTCACAGTGGGCGGCACGGTGGCTTAGTAGTTAGCACGTTTGCCTCTCAGCACTGAGGTCTTGGGTTCAAGTCCATATCTGAGTGGATTTTCCATGTTCTCCCCGTGTCTGCATGGGTTTCCTCTGGGGACTCCGGTTTCCTCCCACAGTCCAAAAACATCAGGTGAATTAGCTACTTTAAAAATACCCTGGTGTGTGTGAATGAATGTGTATGTCTGTGTATGAATGTATGTATGTGTGTATGCCCAGATATGGTTGGCACTCTGTCCTGGGTGATCCCCCTAGTGCTCGATGCAGTCCTCCAGGTGAACGGTCACTTCCGGTTGAGCGTATGCTGTGTTCGACTGGCTGCCGCTTCCTGCCGGTGTGTGTGTTTGTGGTTGAGTGTGTGTAAATGGAGTGTGATGATTTGTAAAGCGTCCGTGGGTGTCTAGAAAGGCGCTATATAAGTGTAACATTCATTCATTCGTCACACTTTTAAGTTTTTATTTGATTAAAATTTTGAAAATCATGTATCATTTTCATTCCACTTCACAATTATATGGTATTTTGTGTTGGTCACTTAAAATCTCAATAAAATACATTTAAGTTTGTAGTTGTAAGGTGACAAAATGTGAAAAAGTTCAAGGGTTATGAATACTTTTGCAAGTCACTGTATTTAAATATAAAAAACACATTTTGACACACAAATTGACACTTACAAAGGCAAGGTGGTCTCTCTCTCTCTCTCTCTCTCTCTCTCTCTCTCTCTCTCTCTCAACTCTAGCTTCTCAATACACAAGAGCACCTGAACTGTGAAAAGAGGCTGGAAATAAAGTCTAGTGCTGGGGGGGGGGCTTTCTTGGAAAAAAGTGGCTTATCTGCTGTTAACCTGATTAGAACTATGCCCTCCCATAACACACACACACACACAGAGTCAAAGAACAAGGCCTGAATGGGCCAAAGGGAAAACAGCATGTAATCTTCCCCAAAGCTCTCGTTAGAAACAATTAGTTGTGCAGGCAGGGGTTTGATTTGGCTGGCTAATTGTCAGAGCAGTCTGCAGTCAGCAGTGGGCTGAGGGGGCCCAGACTGGAAGAAGAAGGATCAGAACCTGAGCCGGGGCCTTTACAATAGCTTCCTTTCTTTCACATTCAGGTGCTACAAAGTCGGCATGCTCAAAAGACTTAATCCCACATTCAGAGAGCCGGTGGGACAAGAGAGGCCTTTCACGCTGAAAAGGTGGTGCTGCTGTTTCTCAGGTATGCCCTCCCTCCCTCTGCTCTACCATTCCATCACACGTCCCCCCCAAGAAACCTTCACCCAGCCAAGAAAAGAGAGAAAAAACCCAATTACCTAAATTATAGTGACTCTTTTTTTCTTTCTGTTCTCCCAGAACAGGCTAGGAATTCTCCCGCTCCATTCCAAGGTCTGATGGAGAGGAAACCCGATCAGGTTAGTGTGTGGAAAACTGAGCTTCTCCTCTTCCCAGTCATCAACTTCGCTTAGACCAAATGAAGCCTGTATGTGAGTTATTCTGCACTCAGCAAGACGATAAGATGCAGAGACATGGTTATGCATCTACTTTGCTCAGGGTGTTAATTTTGGGCACTCACATATGGACACAGCAGAGGACCCCCCTTTCTTTATCTCTCTCATCCTTTCTGTCCTTTTCTTTTCTTTACCCTGGTCAGGCTTCATGTGCTAAGTACCCCTGACTCTGAAATATTGCCTGCTCTCTGCTCCTTTAATCACTTCACGTTGCATTCCTTCATGCAATTTAGGAAAGGAAGGTAAAAGGGAAAGAATTTCTGAACAAAAAAAGTGAAGCAATCTATACAAGCCATGACTGACATCACATACCAACACAATGTCTTCTAGTACTGCCTCTCTCTCATCTACCATACCAAACATGACAAAACACATTTCGGGATTACTTTCACAAAGGTCTTGGAACAAAAACATCCACATATGATGTGAATAACTTTGTTAATCTCATAACAACAGTGTGTGTAAATGTAGATATTCGACAGAAAGAGAACCTGTAAATATGTTGGATGTGAGAGAAACAGCCTGATGCAACCTGAGCAACTTTGACAAGGACCCAATTGTTATGACCAGATGACTGGGAGGAGCATACCTAGGGGTGGATGGGGTACTCCTGGACATCAATGTATAGTACCGACTGACCTCCAAATGTTCTGGAACAGTCCATGGTGGCTCCACCTTGCAACTTACAGGACTTAAATGGGCAGCCATGGTCTTGTGGTTAGGGATCTGGTCTTGTGACTGGAAGGTCACTGGTTTGATCACTTGCCCTTGAGCAAGGCACCTAACCCCCAACCATAAGAACTTAATTTGGTTCAGTAGTTACTTATTTAGAACCTGGACATCTGCATGTTGACTACAAACATGGGCATCTCCATGAAAGGAAGTGTTGTTAACAAGTTAGCCAACTAATGTGATGTAAATAACATTTATAAACATGACGGCTACAACCACATTGCCTACATTTGGGCGGATTAAGCAAATTAAGTAAACCTCATTTAAAAGTACAGCATTGCTTATTTATTACTGGCTTATGAAGATCATCTCGAGCAGGAATTCCCAACAATGGTGACATTTGGGTTTTCCAAGTGGGAGATCAAAAATGATGAGTTATGAGGTTTAGTTGAAGCATAGAGAAATAATTAGACTGCACTGGACCCTGGACTTCCCACCCTGACCTACTGTCTCTGCATTTCTCTGCTTCTGTGGCAGCTTGAGTCACATCAAAGAGAGCAATAGAAGATTGGGCTCAACAAATGCACAAGCAGTAAAACTTAACAAGGTGTGACTGTCCTCTTGTTGCCCTGGCCCAGAGTGGGCCTGTTCACTTCCTTTATGCTGTGTTCATGTTTGCGTTTGTCTGAGATATCTGTGCATGCAAAGACTGAAATGTGTCATCTGAGATGTTTTTTTTTTCTCAAATGAGGGACTACTTACATAGTAGTGGAATTTAACATTATAATAATATAGATTCATATGAAAAATAGTTTCATATTTGGTTGATTTCAACATACAAATAAATTTGCCTACAAGGAACAAATTTAAATATGGCATTTCAGCATATTCTGAATTGAACACTTAAAAAAAATAAAACATGCAATATTTAATGCCAATTTGTAAATTACTGTACATTACAGTGTGCATTAACATCAAACAATATGACATACAGAGGTAACCCTACCTACGAGTTTAATGCGTGCAGGAGCTGAGCTCGTTAGCTGGTTTGTTCGTTAGCTGGATGCATTTTCCCCATAAGAATACATGTAAAACTGATTCATCCGTGTCAGCCGCCAATATACAGTATACTTTAATATGCTAAATAATGTGTTTATATGGGTTTTTTAAGGAAGGAAGGAACGTTACACTTATATAGCGCCTTTCTAGATACCCAAGGACGCTTTACAATCAACACACTCCATTTACACACACTCAACCACAAACACCGGTGAGAAGCGGCAGCCTAATCGCGCACAGCGTACTCTCAACCGGAAGCGACCGTCCACCTGGAGGACTGCATCGAGCACTAGGGGGATCACCCAGGACAGAGTGCCAACCATATCTGGGCAAACATACATACATACATACATACATACATACATACACAGACATACACATTCATACACACCAGGGTAATTTTTAGAGAAGCCAATTCACCTGATCTCCATGTTTTTTGGACTGTGGGAGGAAACCGGAGACCCCGGAGGAAACCCACGCAGACACGGGGAGAACATGGAAACTCCGCTCAGAGTTTTAAAACATAAACGAGATGACGACGACGCTCATGTAGGCTGTCCACTAAGGAGAGGGAGACCAACGGTGCTCGTGTAGGCTGGCGGCTCCATGGTTACATTTATCATATGAAAAGTAAAAGTAAAATGTATCTAACTTTCTTGTTCACTACCTTTTGTTTTCTTTGCGTTGCTTTCACTAGCATTTTCACTGGACAGCGGTCAAAGGTAATGACTGACCTGTTCTTCTACGTTAGCATCTAGGGGATGCTACGAGCACCGCACCCCTAGCGGTTGGCATACTTGAACTAATTTACTACTTCTTACTTGGAATTGTATTCGTTACCTGGAACAAAAATATTCCGAGATCTCGACTCGTTACCTGGAATACTCATTAGTAGGGATGCTCGTAAGTAGGGTTACCACTGTACTTTATCTAGAGGTGTACAACCTTTAGCATAACTGTATACCACACTATACAGCACAGTTTTGTTACAAACAAGTTGCCGTTATACCAGTGATATCCCATTAAATTATGGGTCATTAACTTACAGCAATGATAGGGGCAGCCATGACCTAGTGGTTAAGGATCTGGTCTTGTAACCGGAAGATTGCCAGTTCAATCCCCAGACAGGACATGACTGAAATGCCCTTGAGCAAGGCACCTAACCCCCTAACTGCTCCATGGGCGCTGGTGGATAAGGGCTGCCCACTTCTGAACACTAGTGTGATCATTAGCATGTGTGTGTGTTTCACTGCACGAATGGGTTAAATGCTGAGGTCAAATTCCGTTGTGTGCAAAATCACATTGGCAAAAAGGTGAATCTTAATCTTAAAAAAGAAAGGCTTGCCAAGGCAATGAGAAAGTTGGCAATACTTAGTAATGAAGGGACGAAGTGACGTTCTAATAGTAGACCGGTGTCTGAGATTAGACAATCAACAGGAGAACTTGGAGAGATGAATGCTGATTGACAGAAGGGATAGAAAGGGTACAAAGTCCATGTGGAGCAAGGGAGAGAGTGGTGTGTGTATGAACAAGCCAGAGAGAGGCATGTGAGTGAGCGAGAGCAGCAGAGTCCTGACAAAGGAGAGAGCGAGACAGGCTGAGAAGCTGAGAGAGATGCATGCAAACAGGAGTGAGGTGTGTGACAGCATTACAGGTAAAGTTATAAAACAAAAGCACGCAAGAGTAGTGGATAAAGAGAAGAGGTAGTCATATACATTTATACTGAACCTACGGTAAATGTCAGGTTTGACAGACCTGTTTTAAAACGAATGTTTTTAATTGAGATTTAAACACAGATGGAGGTTAAATATTATGAAGGTCCTGAGGTAGAGAGTTCCAGAGGGGAGAAGCAGCATAACTAAAGGCTCTGGACTCCATACTAGCAGAGCGAATGAAGGGTAGAGTGAGAAATTAAGATGTAGAAGATCTGAGAGTACAAAAGAGCATAAAAGAGTGAAGAAGATCAGAGAGATATGGAGGTGCTAAATTGTGAAGGAGAAGCAGAATCTTATAATTCATGATTTAACAGGGAGACAGTTGAAGGGCAGGCGTAATGTGGTCAAAGTGAGAGATGCGATTGATGAGGCCAGCAGCAGAGATGTCAAGTAACGAAGTACAAATACTTTGTTACTATACTTAAGTATAAATTTTGGTTATTTAAACTTTTTTGGAGATATTATTTTCGGACGACTTTTTACTTCTACTTACTTACATTTTCATGCAATTATCGGTACTTTCTACTCCTTACATTTTAAAAACAGCCTCGTTATTTCTACATATTTCATTTTGGTTTGTCATCATTTAAAAAACAACCTATCCAGATAAACTGAGCCATCCAGAAAGAGTGAATGTGATTGTGGTTGGATGAGAAGTATAAACATATACCATTCTGATACCCTATTGGTACCTGCACGCAGGGGTGTCGTAGTGGGCGGAAAAGTGGTACTGAGTTACCAGGGCCCCAGTGGGGAAGAGGGCCCTTGAGGAGTCTGGAAATTGATTTACCTTTAAATATGAAAAAAAAAAAAATTTAATAACAAGAGGGGTGCTCTGGGCACTGCTTGTGCATAGGGCCCAGAATTTGGTGCTGCAGCCTTGCCTGCACGTCACGTGTGTCGTCACTCTCCAGTAAGCTCTGTACCGTAACGCAGCATTAAGGCAGCACTTGAAGTATCTCGTGCTTGCGGATCCAATATCCCACAAAAGCAACAGAAAGAAGCGAAGTGTAGTCTTCAAACACGTTTATTCTGTCTTGTTTTTCACACAGGTCCA
This sequence comes from Crenuchus spilurus, assembly GCA_036984385.1. Taxonomy (NCBI): domain Eukaryota; kingdom Metazoa; phylum Chordata; class Actinopteri; order Characiformes; family Crenuchidae; genus Crenuchus; species Crenuchus spilurus. Next base: position 3,028 of record BRDA01073898.1, on the reverse strand, counting down.
TTTGTATTGTTTTTACCAGAATAACAAAGGAATACATTAAAAATATTGCTTAGCATAACAGGCTACGTTAAGAAAACTGTGCTACCTTAAAATACTGCCCTGATCTCCTCAGGAAAAAGTAATGGAGTACAGAGTAAGTTTGCAATCAGGGAACACAATCAATTGCCAGAAAAATAAAGGATTTACTCTAAATTCTAAATGCGGCATGGTGGCTTAGTGGTTAGCACGTTCGCCTCTCAGCGCTGGGGTCTAGGGTTCAAGTCCCCATCTGAGCGGAGTTTCCATGTTCTCCCTGTGTCTGTGTGGGTTTCCTCCAGGGACTCCGGTTTCCTCCCTCAGTCCAAAAACATGGGGATCAGGTGAATTGGGTAATCTAAATTGTCTGTAGGTACGTGTGTGTGTGTGTGTGTGTGTGTGTGTCTGTGTGTCACCCAGCGATGGATTGGCGCCCTGTCCTGGGCTTAGTTGATTAATGTAATGCCCTGCCCTGTGCCCAGTGAGGGGGTAGGGGACTAACCGCGACCCTGATAAGGAATAAGCGGGTGTGATAATGAATGAATGAATGAATGGCTCTTACATTACTAAAATATATTAATTTTCAAGGGGCATATATGCAGCTGAAACAGGTATCCAGTACATCCCAAATCAACATTATCATTTTAATATAACATTATAGTCATTACAGCTTTTAGAAAAAAAATATTTTGGGGTGGTGGGTGAGGTAATGCACTATATGCCCCTGTGGCACAGCCTAAGTTTTGGCATTTTGTTTTCCTTACATTACTTTCACTTTTATACTTTAAGTAGTTGTGAAACCAGTACTTTTGTACTTTTACTTGAGTAAAAAGCTTAAGTTGTTACTTCAACTTCTATAAAAGTCTTTTTAAAGCCTAGTATCTATACTTCTACTGAGTAATGAATGTCAATACTTTTGACACCTTTGGCCAGCAGCTGCATTCTGAACCAGATGAAGTTTACAGAGAAGCTTAGAGACCAATCATATGTAATATTTGCGAGATGTGACCATGGTATGAACGAGTGTAGCAGTATTATATGACGTAAGAGATGAACGGAGGCGATTGATATTATGTAAATGAAAATATACAGTCTGGGACTGTATAACTTACAGCAATGCTGTGCCATTAAGTTACAGTGATGACATCTCATGAAGTTACAGCAGTGATGTCCCAATAAATTAAAGCAATAACTGCTATTAAATATTAATAACAATGCTGCAATTGTGATATTCTGAACACTGTATGTATACCTGCCTAACACATGCAGCTTAGAGAACATTGTGATAAACTACAATAAAAGGAGTTTTTTAAACTAAAATAAGTAATTTTACAGTTTTCTATCAGGAAACACTGAAATATTGACAATAATCCTAACACATGTGAATTATAATGTAATTACAATGTAACTCACATGATTTTGTTGAAGTATCTATTGCATGTACATTGCTGTAGATGTGTGTGTGCGTGTGTGTGTGTGTAAGTGTGTGTTGGAGAGAGAAAACTGGTGGTCTAGGTGCCATCTCGGGGGGAGATCAGGCCTGGGCTGTTTATAGAAGAAACATCAGGTGGTTTGGGTTGGCCCTTGGTGTGGCTGCACGCACTGATTTATCTGCACATTTCAGAATTATGTTCCTAACCTCTTCACCTCGCTGCCATTTGTGTGCTTCCCCCTGCTCGGTCCAGGCAATAAAACGAGCGTGCATATGCACCCCCAGCCTCACCCTACACCAGAGCCCACCTCCACAAAGTTTTCTCCCACTCCTGTGTCCTGTGTCACCCACAGTTCAATGCGTGCCGTCAATGAACACCCTTCTGCCTCACCAACCCACGGCCTGTTGGGGAAAAAGGGGGGATCTTGACAGAGTCATGCATTCCAAGCACCCACCACCTCCTCCACCCATTCCCTGGCACTCACATGCTTTGTAACTAGATGCCACAAGACAGGCATGATATTCCCCACACAAAAGGGCCACATTAGCAGGACTTGTGAGATGCCTGTTTGAATGCGGGAGATTGATAAGGCGTGGAGACATGAATCAATGATGAGAAATGTTAATGGGGTTATTATGTCATTACTCTGATCAATGATGCTTTTAATGGCTGGTAATGACTGATGATATTAACACTTATCATGGTGGAGATCTTTCACGCATGTCAAACAGCACATCAAGTGCTTGGCTCCACCAGCTAAAGGCCTTTATATTACATTTTTAACATTTTTACAGAAATCCTACCATTGTCTCTTTACAGACATATATTTACACAGTTTTATTTCTGAAGAAAAGTCTCTTTTCTATCTGATTAATACCACAAACCGCTCCAGATACTCAGTTTTCTATGGTAGAAGGGTGAGTTTGAACAGTGTTGCCACTTTCTAGCTCAGTTTTCATGTTACCCACAAGTTGTTGACAGTGAGTTTATAGACATTATTACAGCTGATTCCTCTCCATCACAAGTTTAGTAACGATTTTACACAAGAAGTCACAAGAATACACTAGAGTTATTAGCACACAAACAACCTTAATAAACACTTTTAACCACTAGAATAGAAATTTCTCCATAAATAACATCATTAAACACTATTAACAACAAGTGGATAGTGCATAAACATCCTCAATAAACAATATTAATCACTAAAATAGGAGAGAACAAAATCTACAAACTCACTCCTACTAACGTAGGAGGCACCAAAACTAAGCTACAAAGTGTGGACACTGTCCTACCTCACAATTCTACCATAAAAGACTGAGAATTTGAAGCAGCAGAGTTTGAGGAGTTTATCACACTCACCAGAGTCTCACCACATCCTCACACTGCCCAAACAACCAAAGAGACTCACCTGAGTCTCACCACATCCTCACTCTATCCAAATCAACCAAACACACTCACCTGAGTCACACCACATCTTCACACTGCCCAAAACAACCAAACACACTCACCTGAGTCTCACCACATCCTCACACTGTCCAAAACAACCAAACACACTCACCTGAGTCTCACCACATCCTCAC